>JAZHYW010060266.1:0-54713 GCA_037355805.1 Ixodes ricinus | reverse complement strand
ATGTTCTTCAGTGGTGATAGCTCAAACTTTATCTCAATCGGGCTGATATTGATCTCCTGTAGCAAGTCCAACTGCCGCACTAAAGCAAAATATAGCTAACATAACCAGATTGAGAATATTATGATTTACGCAACAGAAAGTGATAAACACCATGATGCAATGATACTGATGCTGTCCACACCTATAAACCTACAATTACAGCCACAGTTCGACTATTCCGAGAATAACATGTGAGGAATCTTTTTGCCGTAAGCATTGCTATGGGTGTTCGTCCAGGTCGGATCGGTTAGGTCCTGAAAATAAAATCGTAGAAATAAAAGACTGGGGGTTTGCCTAGAAACTCGGTCCACGTGGTTCAAACGTTACATTTTGCATTCTACACGCTCGCTCGGATTGGTGAAGCGCTATGCGCACTTTATGACATTCTTTTTGGCATTGCACCGCGGTAGCACATGTAGAAGGATATGGAATACATTTTTAAAGGAGCTTTTGATTTAGTTGTTTTTTGTATGCAGATGGAAGAGCGACTGGCTGCAGTTGAAGACATATTAGCGTCTCTGCAGACTCTGGCGGGGCAGTCTCGCCCTGCCAATCGACGAGGCCAGGGGTGACCCCCAGCAGACGTGGCTCGAGAGCAACGCAATCTGAGCCCTCCCATGGAGACATTGTTTCTAGAAAAACGATTGAAGTCGGAGGGGAAGGATGAGCGGTGTCGGCACGCCAAGAACTACGGAAGAACTGAAGACGCAATGTTCGTCGTCCCTACCATCGACGACAACGTCCTCCGGCACGCAAGGTCCCAGAACGTGAGCCTCAACTTTTTCGGTGACAGGGCACTCAAAGGCGTTCAAATGCGAACACTATCGTCAGTGGTCCTCTGGCAGGCATCCTGAAGTCCCTCCAGACAGAGGGACCAGTCGACAAGGAGGCAATCACCCACCATGTAGGGGCTGCCACATCCATGCTGTCGCATACCGACAGCCTTGTTCGGATCCAGCGGAGGGAGCTGGTCCTGGAGCGATTAGCGCCGAGGCTGAAGGGAAAGGGTGGGCAAGTTGCATCATCGGACGAAGGGCCCCAGCCGTTTAGAGAGGGGTGCCTTCACCGCATGCAGGAAGTGAAAATTTCCATGCTTTGGGCTCCTCCCGCACTGTGACATGGCATCCCTCTACTTCAGGACACGCCCACCCTCCTTTTCAGCCGCGGTACGCGGCTAAAAAAGGCCGCTAAACAGACCCGGACCGGCAGGCGCCCAACTTTCCAGATGGGAGCTGGGTATAGCGTACTAGATGCAAGCATTTTCCATGAGCATATACGTATTGCCACTCTGCATGATTTTACTGATCTAGACCTTCGGCATGATTGATTTATTGAAACCGTGTATTTGCAATTAGAAGGTTCGCCTTCCAATTGTCTGCTGAACCAGGAGGGATTGGGGCTGCGAGGGTTGCAGGGAGAGGGTTTATGAGGAGGGTTTGCCTTTGATAATATTCTCGAGAGCAGTGACTTGCCGTACTACAGTGACTGATTTTCTGGGTCTTGAATATTTCTTACGACATAATACGCTAACTACAAAAAAAAAATCACAAGACCATGTGAAGTTTGTTTTTAAAACTTCTCGAGATTGTTAGCCGCGTGAACTCTTATTTTAGCGCAGCAGTGCAGCCAAAACTATGAACGCCTGTCCGCTCGAGACGTCCTGACAGCTGACACAGTGTTGGCGCGCTTACTGTAATCGTAGCGCGCCTCCCACAGCGAGGTCCGCGCGACCGGCAGTCTTTGATCTTTTATGTACGACTGCGAGTTGAAATTGTCTATAAAACACGCAACTCGGTGCTTTCGCTTACTGTGTTTTCAAAAACGCTCTTAGGACTAGTGCAATATATAAAGCGATCAGGGTCGAGCCTCAGCGGTCCTGGCATGATGCAGAGATAATGCCACAGTAATTGTAATGCGCTTCGTGCGCCAGTTGAATCAATATTTCCAACCTCTAAAATGACAAGGTTCAGACAGAATTTCATATTTCATTTTTTTTTCTATCATATTCACTCCATTTTCAGGTTACCAGGGATGGGTGCACCACCTATCTACATATAAAATGAAGATTGAATTAGACAATATATTGTGTGTTTTTGTGGACTCACTTTGCTTCCTTTCTAAGACAGCTTTTGAGAGATATCGGAACTCAGCGACATTGCTTGAAGAGAGAAGCGGCTTTTGTTGCCTCGACCAGTACGTGGCAGCACGGTGTGTTCACATTCTGTCACTAGTTAGTGGTGCTCAGGCGCAACGAAAGTTTCTTACCATGTTGAAGTATTTGGTATGTCTATATACGAAACTACTCTCTTTGACCAAATGTTAGACACGCCCAAGGATTTCTTTTTTCTGAACTAGCCAAATTTAGAAACCGCAACTAAGCTATTATTTGCTGAAATTTGCACCATATCTGTCGGTGCATCAACCTCATCTTTTTAAACTGCAATCGGTCATAGTATGAGAGGAAAACCACTGCAGAGGTGGCCGTGGTACATGGCGCAAAGCTTTACTGATACGCAAACATTCTACTTTATCTCAGTTTCGCTTGACATAGAATTGCCTCTACATGAAACTCTACCTATGGCCCCGTAAAAAATATATTCACATAAGCCAAAAAGTAACCAGCGCACTTTCAAGCTTTTACTTGGTACAACAGCGTTTACTTTTTTGAGTGATTTCCGGTAGTGGTGTCTCGTCCAGGCAAACAAAACAAAATGACAACAAATGCGGTGCTCGGTAAAATATTCTAGGGCCTTAGTGGCAATTCAGTTTTGCGAAGTGATTAATCGGAACAATTAATTATGGAAGTTACTATTCAAATAATTTTTTAAAGCATAGCTTTGTGACAACAGAACTACGCTTTGATCAGTACATCTATAAAACGCAACACTATCTAAACTTGTGGTAATTGATGTTTTGGCATTTCGGCAGTACAGCATATAGTTCTGCTTCCGTGCAATTTAGAAATCACACACCTATTTAAAAATCAGGGTGACCATAAACTACTGTAAATTACTTAATTTTCGCAAAAGATAAGGTCTTGCAAACAATTTCAGAAAAATCAACAGATTGGAGGCCACGTGGTGATCCTACCACCTCACGGAAATTAACACCAGCGAATAATTCTCAAACTTTGCCTTTGACTGAAATGGTGAAATATTGAGCCCGCAGAAAAAAGGTTATTTATTTTTTATATTTTTTATGGGAAAACTGTGGCACAAAACAGGTAATCTTATATTTCTGTGCAGGTACCCTGCAGGTCTGTACTCAAAAGCCACTGAGCAAGTCATAGACCGGTGTCCACAGCTGCATGACAGGTCTAGAACTGGAGCCATAAGTATCTGTTTCAGAATAGGTTTGTATATAAGTACTCTTAATGTTTTTTGTTTTTTTTGCAGGTAGTTTGGCAAGTGCATTGGTGGGTGGAGGCTAAAAAACGAGAGACGGAGATGACCAGCAGTGTGCTGGGAATCAGGGAGGCACGTGAAAAAAACAAGGCCCGTGAGGCAAAGGCAAGCGCTGCGCCAGCCACATCCACAGCGAAGCGAACTGCACGCAATGTAAGATCCATACTCTTGTTTTAAATTTCAACATGTTTTTATGCTCCTCAACATTTATAGAAATGGTTAAGGGCCTGGTCACAACATCCTACTGCTGCTGAGGTCCACATGCTTTTCACTTGTGTCAGACCTAGCACAGTGAGTGGAAAGAAGTGCTTTCAGCCCTAAGACTTATGTTCATGTTGTATATGCAACATTCTCTATCATCGCACTGTTGCTTCCTATATTAGCTCCGCAATGACAAAATGGAAATTGCAGATGTGCGCACCACCCATAAAAAATTATTCAGGAAGAATTAGGGTTTGTGCATGAATTGTTGCATGTTATGTAGCCACTTTACAGGCAAATAGGAAATTCGGACTATACCATTTGCCATGCAGTGAGATTTTTGGAAGAAAACATAACCAGGATCAACCTTTCTTTTGGACCTTGAGAAGAGCACAGTGCTCGAGAAAAAAAAGTGAAGAGGAGGTAACACTGACTCAGTGCCACCTCCTCTTCATCTGTTTTTTTTGTTCTGTGGAGTAATGGCAGAATACATGGAAGTTGCGGTTTCGCACCTAACTCAAGATGTGTATTGCAATGTAAATATTACAAAAAAATATTTTTTTCTAGGATAAATACGTTTTAGTTATACCTGTCCTATCCAGAAAACGACAAAAAATAATTTAAAGTTCAGTGTTTTAAAGTGCAGCTCTTAGGCGCCCGTTTCCAGCTTGAGCAGCGGTGTCGGCGTAATTGCGCGGTGCATTATGGGTAAATTTTCCCACTAAATTTAGAGGAAAACTTCCCCGCTCAATCCAGCGGAAAATTTTTCCGCTCAATTTAGCGGAAATATTAGCGGGGAATTAGTGGAAAAAAATTTCCCCGCTAAATTTATGAAAAAAATTTCCCGCTAAATTTATTGAAAAAAATTCCCTGCTAAATTTACCGGAAAAAAATTCCCCCTAAATTTAGAGGAAAACTTTCCCTGAATGGGAGGCGAGCAGGAGAGAAGAGGGGCATAGCCTCCTCTCCATACCTTCCGCTCCCCATCCTCAAGAGCTGCGCCCTCATTCGGCGTTACAGGGATTGTAAACGTCTCATTTTTTTAAAGATAAGGAATATGGAAATATTTGTTGTTCGTGGGTTTTATGGCGCAACAGCAACGGAGGCCATGCTGCACCAGACTAAATTAACTGATGAAGCTCCTATGGTCACGTCATTACAAAGCGGCGATCCCGAAAATAGCTGGTACTAAATCTGGCGTATAAGGCCAATACTAGTAATAAATGCTGAAACTCTATCAAGAGGAACAAGAGGGTGCTTTCCCAGCAAGAAAGAGGGATGAAATGGAATGCAAAATATAAAACTCTGGAAAATGAGCACGTCGTTCAGTGTCAAATACCGGGCAGAGCCACAAAATATGGAGAATAGTAGATGGTCTCCACAGTGCTCACAAACTGCTGGATCCTCCCACAAAGGAGATATCTGTGTGTAAGGAAAGAGTGACCAATTCAAAGCTGGCAGAATACACAACTTTGTGAAAGCGGTTCTTAAGTGAGGAGCTCTCCCAAGACCAAAGGACTGGTTTGCTTACATGGAGCTTGTTATTAGACTCCATGGCCCACTAAACGAAAATGTATTGACTTAATTAATGATTTGATATGATAGGGCAAACTAGCTTGATATTAGCAATATGGGAGAAACATCTCGTATCTATAGGAGCCGTGTCATCCTCGACCTTAATAAAAGAATGCGTGGCAGAACATTTTCTCAACCGCCAATCAAAAGTGCATGCATGGTTGGGTCTCACTGCCCCCGACACCCTTTATTTGTATAACCCGAAATTCCTTCTAGACGGTTCTTTGGAGACTTATACAAGTCATAATTAGAAGGTTCTTTGGCGGCTTATACAAGTCACAATCAGTACGTTTGTGTGGAGGAACAAGACTGCCAAACGGCAAGCTGCCTTGTATTCTAAAAGCCTTTCAATTTCTTATTGAGGAAGATGGCGAACATAGGCTTGTTACTTTAATACGCACTTTAATACGTGAAGAGCCGCATGCGGCTCACGAGCTGCAGCTTGGCCACCCCTGGTATAACTGCTGGTTACATTTGGAGGGAAGCAAGACGACAATGCAAACCTTTCTTGAAATCCCTTTCTTAAAAACCAGGTTTCATTTCCTACTTCCTAGGTCAGTGGCATCAAGTTCTGGGGTGATGCCGAAAATGAGGCCTCGGTGAAGGGCCACCTGACCCTCATGGTGAAATAAGTTCCAAAAACAACTCCAGACTTGGATAAGATAGCAATATCAATGACTTGTACCCTTGGTGAGAGGAGGGACTGAATGGTTAAAAGCAGAGCCCCTGGTCAGCCAAGTGTTGGAAAAATATACCGCACTGGGATACGCTCAAGTAAGCAAAATTTGGCAACTTGTTCAAAGTTGAACCTTTTTAATAACAACAGAGGTTTGTTTCGTAAAGGGTAACCCCGGCCCATCCATATTGTTTCATCGACATATCTCATAGACACACATTTATTTGATCAACAGCATACTGCCGGGTGCCGGCACCGTAGTCTTGCGTCCTACGTGGTCGTAGCGGCAAGGTGGGCATCCAAACAGACCGAACTATCGCGCGGTCACCCCTTACATCGCTTCGCTATGCTGGGGGGTTAAAATTTAATTTCAGACTCAAGCTAGTGCACCGCCTAGTTGGAGCCGCCGATCATTAAGAAAGCTAGGCTTAATAATTGGGGGAATGTGCCATTGCTTCACTGAATCAGGCACGCGAAGCCCTATTCACATGCCAGCGACATGTGTGACACCAAAGAGACAATTTCCAGGGCTATGTCACAAAAAAAAAAGTATCGGGGGAAACAAACTGTCGGGGAAATGTTGTTTGATGAACCCAGTATCCAGTTGGGTGACCCCAGTTTGGTGAACCCAGTTTGGTGACCCCGTTTAGTGACCCCAGTTTGGTGAACCCAGTTTGGTGACCCCAGTATCTGTTTACATATAATTTTCTTAGCTTTTCTATCTGAGTGCATGTGATTGTACTGCCACAGACCCCTGTGCTCAGGTACTCAGCAAACTAACCAAGGATTTTTCCTATCGTTTTACAATGACAGATTGAGCATAAATTCAAGCGTATCACAAAGGTCGATGCTGATGAAGAGCTGAAGGCCCTGATAGGCACGTATGGGTCAACGGTTTTTGCTCTTGCAACATAAAAGCAGAGAAGCAAGGCTGCAGTAGAGGCACTCTACAAACTATTGGATGGGGTGCTGGAAATGGAGAGGAATAGTACAGCTTTTCAATAACTTTGTTTTTCTAATTTTTCTCGTATGCAATTTGTTTAGATTTCAGTGTGAACAATGATATGGTTTATATTATGTGCAGGCTTGCTTGCAAGAGTTCTAGCAGAGTGCCTCCCGCGGCTGCTCAAGGAGAAAAGTACTGCCATCCTGCAGGCACTGGTAGGCATAAATGGTTTCAAGGTAATAACAACCAATATTTAGTCAGACTTAGTAAGTTGACAGACTACTATAGTTAAAATAATTTGAAGACATAGTGTGAAACAACTATCAATTGAACAACGTGATTGGTAACTTAAAGCAGGAAGAAGCTGTAGAGCCAGAAATTTTTTCTGGGGTGGTTAGGGTCTTCTGTTTTGAGGAGAATGTGTGTGTGTGTGGGGGGGGGGTGATGAGGACTGAGATGAACATGAGCAGTGAACTAATTTTTTAGATTGCCGTTTTATGATCATAACTGCATCTAGGTGCTCAGAATTACAATCCTACGTGGCCTATTTCCCAATTAAAAACATTCTCAAAGATCACCGACACAATTTCTCGCGAAAATTTCTTCCAAGTGAAGTGGTCGACGAAGGGTGCTTGTCGACTAACCGTGCGTATCACTCTTTTCGAAACAAATTATAATAACATTGTTCGGAATCCGCGCATATTGTAGGACTTTCCCTGGTCAGAGAATGGAGTCCGTGAGAAAAGTCGGCATGTTTTTCGATTGTCCTGAAGCAATTTTGTGTTCTAGAACTTCATATATGTAGCAACTAATGCGTTTTAAACAATATAACAAAAAATGACCTTCTCTGAAAATTAACAGTGGACCTTTTAAAACTGGGCCAACCTTACAGGCTAAACAATAAGGCCACATTTCAAGGGGGGGGGTTCACCCCTGCGGCTGCCATAGCTTGGAAGCGATCCGCTAATGCAATATTGCAAATAGTCCATTACTTTTACGAAACTAATTTCGTTAAATGTTTACCAACATATTGCCCAGAATTCCTTGTTATGTACCCGCTGCTCATGAAATGAAAGCTGCTAGGACAAGTCGATGCAGGGCATTGAACTCGTGGTGCAGACAGGCCATGGCAATAATGAATGCCACATGTCAATGTCAGCTCGGGATCCAGAACTCCCAAATAGACCAAAGTGTAGGAGTACTTAGACGCGGAAGAAACATTTCTTTTAAAGAAAAGAAAGTGGGTAAAACGAAGTTCAGGAATGAACACTTTATCTGCAGCCCTGGAGCAGAACCCAGGATGCAAACAAAGCAAGCCAGGATAAATTTTTGGGGTTTTGCTAGAGCCAATTCGCTGGGCTTAAGTACTATTGTAATGAAATTTTTATGGGGATGTAATTTGTAATGGTTACTCATTACTCTCTGCAAGTTAATTCTAATGACCTCATTAGAGTAATCAGCAAAACTCTGAGCATAGAATAGGCTAACTGCCTTGTTTTTTGTTTTTTTTGTTGTTTCCTTCGTGCTTATAGGACTCTGAAGTGCGGCCCTCCTACCCGACGGCGCTGTACTCTGGTGCTACGGCTCTGGAATCCGACTCTTACATAGTTCAGGTAGAGGACCTCAGCTGGACGCACTGGATGTTGTAAGCTCAGTATCTCTGCTTCTTTGCATGTACTGGGCTTTCAATATCTAGTATTTTCCAGTAGCACCTAGGTCACTGAGTATGACGGCAAGCCTGATGGAACTCCAATCAGCCTCTTTAACAGCCCCTAGTCAGTTCCTGGTGACAAAGCTCAAGCGTTGTAAGTAAAAAATAAATGCAGTATCTGTTTGCTTGCTTTGCTTGGAACATACATGTTTTATGATTTTTCTTGTTGTGCATTCACGAGTGCAGAGCACACAGTTCATTGGTTCCTTGTGCTGACGGCGGTGAATGTTGTAAGCACAGGATCAGCTGCTAAGTACTAGGGATTTGAGCCCCATAGCTTGTACTCCCAACATTCGCTGTGCTCCTGTGCTCCTTTGGCATGGTTGGGTGTACCTGTGTTCCCATTTTTCAAAGATGGTGAAGGAACAAGTGCACACTTACACTGTTGGAAGGCATGCTGTATACCACTTTTTAGTGTGGTGGTGTATAAGTGGGTGTGCATTTTCACTGCTGAAAAGGGTGCATGTGTACTCCCCTTGGAGAAGGCATTTCAAGGATACTACCTGGGTACCTTGAAATGGGGTGCATCCAAGCTTGATTTCTGGTTTACGGGTGCAAAAAGAGTGTGGATGTACACCTGGTAAGCAAGGTGGGTATAAAAAGGTGTGTAATGAGCACCATTGATTGGGCCATATTAGTGTTCCCTTTAAACGAGGTGGGTGTACAGAGGTGTAAAGGTGCACTGGCAATTGGGGTGTATTTGTGTTCCCTCTGAGCAAGGTGGGTGCACAAAGAGGTGTAATGGTACACCATTGAATGAGGTGTATTATGTTCCCTATGAGTTGAGTAGGTGCAAAAAAATGGTGTAATAGTAAACCCTCTTGGTGGATGTATCTTTACTCCCCAAAAAATGCATGGGTGTAGAGAAGGAAATACTTGTACACCTTAAATTGCAGTGTACCTGCATACCAAAACAACAGCAAGGGTGTAAAAAATTGATTGATTGGGTCTTAATAGCACAGCAGCGACCAAGGTTATAATGCGCCAACCACTGGGACTATTGCTGAAATCAAGGTTAAGGAGAAGAAAGAGCTATAGCAGCTTGTGATTTAATAAAACTATGATCATAAAAGTATAAGCACCTAAGATCATTGAATACAACAAACATACAACAAACTATTCAAATCATGGCTAGTTTAGGAGTTTTACATCATTTAGGAAATTAAAAACACTTGTTCATCGCCGAGTAAAAGGGTGAGATGTAATGGTGTATGTTCTTGATAAACCTTTACAAAGTGTCTGCGGCATTCTTGGTCATACAAAGGGCATACAAGCAAGATATGTAGGATGCTTAACGGAATGTGGCAGTGGTGACACTTCGAAGCATCGTCCCCACGATGCACGGATTTTCTGAATTTGTAAAGGTGGACCTCGGACAAGAGGTCCATTACCTGAACCGACACGTCTGGGAGGAAATGAATAGATCAGGGAAGGAATCAATCTTCGTGAAGGAGCTAGCTGTTGCATTGCATGGACCAAGAGAGCACATCGAGAGATCGGCCAATGGTAAGTGGTATTTTTAATTCTGCGAATGCTTTGCAACCAAACTGTGACAGATGCATAGCATGTTGGACAATGTAAGGTGAGATAGCTGAGTGTTGCAAGTGATTTTTCTTATGCCATTATGGGAAGATTCCAATCTGCTGCAAGCCACGGCTACTTAAAACAGCCCAATGCCTAGGCTTTACTTCGAAGAGGTACACTAGCTCGTCTTAATATACGGTAATTATTCTTTCATTGATGTTGGTGCAAGGCAAGCACTCCGGTACCCTGGCATGCCAAAGAAGCCAGCAATCTCTCCTGTGAAGCTTGCTGTAATTGAAGGTAAGTAGCTGTTTCCATTATTGGTAATGTTTGCTTGATAACAGTCATCTTTTGTTCAAAGATTATTAGCCCATTTGTGTTAAATCTTGAAGCCTGAGTGAGAGGATGCAAACACAAACAGTTTAACCTTAATCAGAATTGTACTGCTAAATGGCATAGCCATCATCTATTATTTTTTTGCTGTTTTTGCTCTTCGTTAATTGCATCAGCTCATTACCTGGTTGGGTTGATATTTTCAATATGAGTTCTAAGTACCAATGAAGCCTGCCTATGTGCGCTATCTCTTGCTCTAGGCTGTTACAGGAAACGTCTCCAAAGGGGGTGCAATGTCTTTGCATTTAAGAGGTACATTGTCGAAGTACTCACAGTAGAAGGCGTACGTTTCGTCGACAGCGTCGGTGTTGGGGTCGTCCGTTGCTTTTGGCAGTCTTGACAAGCAGTCTGCGTTGGCATTTTCCTCGGAAGACCGGTGGACGATGGTGTAGCGATGTGCGGCTAGCTGACAGGCCCATCTCTGAAGCCGCGCTGCTGTCATCGTAGGGATCCCGGTGGTTGGGCCTAGGATTTTCTGTAAGGGAGCATGGTCAGTGATCAACGTGAAGTGATAGCCATACAAATAGTAGTGGAATCTTCTTATTCCAAATATGATAGCTAGGCCTTCTTTTTCTAACTGAGAATAATTCTTCTCGTGCTCAGTCAGGGTCCTGGAAGCAAAAGCTACTGGGAGTGAAAAAATGCCTCTTCACTGGGATAACAAACAGAAGGTTCCAAGGAACAGGCTTGCAAGGGGGAAACGGGTGTCGACAAAAAAAAACCAAAAGGAAACGACTCTCTTTACAATAGAGGTGCTTTTTGAACAGCGTGAAACACAGGGGGCAACCGGAAAGGGTGGGAGGAGGCAGCGGGGAAACACATGTCCAGACAGACACACCGCCACTACCTCGAAGCTCCGGGCAGCGCCGGAAATGCAGACAACTTTGGTTTCTTCTTCGGAGGGCCTCTGACTGCTCGGCACCTCAGCCTCCGCTTCAACGTCACCCCGTCGACGTCGCTCGGGCTCAACCTCTGCAGCAGGACAACGCAGTCCTTGGGAACCGCCGGCGCCGGAGGTGAATTTGACGCCTCTGCGACGGCCATCGCTCCCGCTTCGCGGCTGCTCCACGAACACCCTGCGCCGTCGTCCTTCGCGGCGGGGTCTCCGACCCGCGCGTTCCTTTGCTTCGGGGCCGAGGACACCTTGCAGTCTGCGACCGCCCTCGCGCTTGCAGCGCCCTCTAAACACCACAAGCACCACGCAATAAATGATGGAACTGTCCAACCATTGATATTGCTGTCTAGTTGTTTTCCTTGGAAGCACTCTACCGTATTGATGGGATTTATGCAGAGACCCTCTTTAGTCTGATCGGCTCTGGCTGGCACTGAGAGGATTTCTGCAAGATTCATCAAAGTAACTTGTTAAAAATCTCGTTTTCTATCATGTTGGTCTTATAAAGGAAGTAGGCAACTGATCGAACCCCTGCAGTCGTTAATTCATTGAAAGGAACTGGTCCTGGGGTCCTAGGTGTTCTAGTTTTGTAGCATGGCTTCGTAATAGGAGTCGTTGATTCTAGACATGGAACAAATTGACTTTGTGGTGGGAACCCATTGGCAATGGGAACTAATTGGTTTTTTAAAAGGAGCCAATTGGCTTTGTAATGCAAACCAATTGGGTTTATGGGAACCGGTTGGCTTTGTAATGGGATTCAATTGGCTTTGTCAAGGAAACCAAGTGGAATCTTCCAAAGTGCCGACCCGCATGACGCAGTGAATTTGGAAAGACGCAGACAAAAGGAAACAGGAAGTGCTTGTGCTCACAACCAGTGACAGCGAACCCTCCGACTCGGAGCGCAGTCCTGACATTCCACAAGTGGACAACAGTCCAGGGAGCACATCGATGACCGTTCTGGACGAAGACAATGGAAGTACAGCCTCAATGTCTAGTCAAAGAAGTGTAGCAAATGAACGTTTGACCAAGATGTGGTGTTGGACTCGCTCTCGTTCGAACTCGAAGGCTAAGACGACCCCCCAAGTTCGCAAGAGGCAGGGTCCAAAAGGGAATCGGTAATATACTTCGCTTTTCAGATTGGGTAATGCTATGAGAACTGCGTCGTGCAGCCTCAACTCTGTTGTACAAAAATTTTGAAGTGAAGTGTGGCCATGCTTCAGGTCTCTAATTATAACATGAGTGGCCAAACCTGGAACTTGCTTTGTACTCTTTACCTCGAAGTCTTCTTACCCTTACAAAGAACTTTCAGTCCTAAACTTAGAAGCACAGTTTTCATGGATTGATGTCTTCCTAATTCATCTACACAAATCACAGGATGAATCACTGTATCAAGGAGCAAAGCTAACGAGAGCAGAAAGCCTCATAATGGTGATGAGCGACAGCCCGTAGTACGACTCTTCGAAAAAATCAACCAAGAACCTTCTGAAGCTTGTGGGTTCCCATTTTCCGAGAGAGCAATGGTTTTTCCCAGGTCACAGTTTTTATTTTTAAGCATTTTGCTGGGGACAAAGCCAGTGAGGCAATGTATTTATACTGCCCCAAATGTGTGTAATCTGGAGGAGGTGACCCCCTCTCTCTTGGAAGTATCATGCTCAGTGTGTGGTACTGTTTACAGAGCAGATGAGCGTGTGTGGAAGGGCACTTATTTTGTTTTTTGGACATTAAGTCCCAGGTTTGGGACATTTTATTGAGTGGGAGCCTGGGCACTGCAGGGACATATTGCAGCATGATGTGTAGGACATCACACAAAGCTCTGCCTGTCACAGCCTTCAGCTGAAAGATGGAGATGTCAGCATAACATAAAATACCGATGGTGTTCCCTTTCGACACCTTGAACAAAAGCATTTGGCCCTTGCTTCTGCAAGTGAATGAGCTGCCATTTCACGAACGCAGGTTTGTGGTTTAGCCCTAAAAATCAGACATGAACTGTTTCTGGAGCCATTTGTGGAGATTATAAATGTGGGTGTTCATTGGACTGATGCTTCTAGCACACAGAAGGTATCTAAGTGTTTCCAGGGTTATGTACGATAGATACTGTTGCACGCTGCATGCTCATGAATATGACTCAGTTTAATGGGGCATTTGGGTGTGCATGGTGCGAGGCCGAAGGAGAGGTCGTGGAGAAAGGTTGAAGCCATGTGAGAGTGTACCCTGCGATTCTTGGCACAACACTGTCTCACGAGTCATTTTTCTATAATTCTGATAAAGCCGAGAAGCAAGGTGCACCAAGCCATGGTGTTAAGGGTGTAAGCATTCTTTTCATATTGGTGTTTTTCGACTTAACCTCAGGTTTCATAGTCAATTACATGCATGCCATGTGCTCCGGCTTTGTGAGATTCACGGACCGTTATGTGGTTCGGAGGTCGGAGTGGGTAGCACTACCACCTCGGTAGTTTCAAGTCTGAAATTCACATGAAACTAAATGCGCTGCAGCCAATCTGGGAGATGTCTCAACTTCCCAGATCTCTGGAAGACATGAAGTTCTGGAAGTCAATGGAATGGCGTGGCTGGATGCTGTTTTATTCTCCTGTGGTCCTCAAAGGGTTTCTCCCCCAAAAAATACTTTGACAACAAGCTGAAGTTTGTGCGTATCATCCATCTTTTGTTCAGCAGCTCAATTCCATTTGACAGTTTTCTACAGGTGACGCCAGCAAGGTGGACTGAAGTGTACCATGTGCAAGCCACATATCTGGAGTGGTCAAGCTGCTCCTGAAAGTGGACACCGAATGGCCTTCTAAGGCAGGCTGAATTCATGCTGTCTCAAACCTCATGTAACAAGGTTGTCTGAACTTTTGATGTCTAGTGATTTCGCTAGGCTCTATCTGTAAACAGACTCAATGCATCACCGTGGGCCGAATCAGTTATGATCGTTCCTCTGTTATAGAATACTGTTTGTTGAAGGCTCATCATCTAACTTAGTGGTGGCCAACCTGCAGCTCCTGAGCCGCATGCGTCTCTTCAAGGACCCGAGTGCGGCTCTCGTGACCCGAGGACTCCAAAAATTAAAATAGTTAGGGACAAACACAAGGTTTGATCATGAAAACATTGCAATGTGAGACATGTGAAAAGTATTACATAAAATTACCGGGTCTGAAGCTGCAGTATTTTTTGGAAATGGGCATTTCAAAGTAAGACATAAGGGTGAGAAAGGGACACATCAGGTAAAATCCTGATCTCTAATCTTAAATTTGCTAACTTCTTTGCATGCTAGGTTGAAGCAGTCCTGTGGAGAAAACATTGCCCAGAATCGCTCTCCAAGGAACACCATTCCCTCATATTGCAGCGTGCATGGCCAAGGGAAAACGCACGTGGCTCCACGAAAGCATTTGATGTCCAGCACCAGACAGAAGCTTTATTGTTCCCTTCTATGTTTTTCTATAAGATTTATGTTCAGTCTTGCACGAAATGTTCGCTGCTCAAACATTTGAGGTTGAAAGTTCCGAGATACCGAGTGCAATGGATAAGGAGCCCCCACATGGCCGTGCCGAGTCAGTCTCGCTCGAACCTGCTGTCACATCGACACCTTGATACTCACTTGTTTTCCGCTTTCCCGAAACTCTGTCCTTTGTTTCTGGCACAAGTTCTCCACATTAAACCATTAAAGTCTCAGTTACTAGTGATCTTTGCTGCCTCTTGACCTGTCGTTTGTGACAATATCGCTCCCCATGAATGCCAATAAGGCTGCGCGAATATGTAGCTAGAATTTTGTAAATAACACGAGAAGCGAGACTCAGTTTAACCCAGCCTACCATGCCAACTTTGTTCACCAATGCTTACAAGAAGAGGCGTGTAAGTGGCGGAAGGCACAAAAAGTAAGGCAGAGCATAGAGTTGTAGTCCGCATTTTGCTCTGACTTGCAAGCATTCTTTTCTAATTGTTAACTACAGGCGAGCGAATCGGAGTCGCTCCGCTGCCCGTAATTTTCAATGTATAAATGTGATCAGTGGCCTACTCCCTTGTGCTGATGCTCCGGCGCTGCAGAGTACAAATAAATTAATAAAATCCGACCCCACCACCCCCGCTCGAACCGTCTTCGCCGGAGCGTAGGAACTGCCGGAAAGCGAAGGCTCACCGGATTCGAATGTTGGGCGAAAATCCTTGAAGCAAAACTTGCTGCTTTGGCTGACGTGGCATCGGATGTGTAGCAGCTTCCGTTAGCTGCCGAAATAGTAAGCTGCTTTACACAATTACAACCACACGGGTCCTAAAATATACCTAAACAGTTTATCCTTTGTTTTTTTTCGTACTTCGCAGGAAACAGACAGACACTGCAAACAGCAAGAGATCTGTTGTTGCAGCTGATGCTGTCTGCCACTGATGAAGCTCATGGATCAATGCAGTTGACTCACACTCCCCAAGCAAAGTAATTTTTGGTGTATCCTTAAGGCACACCACACACGTTTAGTCATTAAATTTATTAAACAGAATCCTGAAGTATGAACCATTTGACAGATCATGTTCATTGAGTTCCAAACGTTTCAGGACTAGTAAAATTAATGTGAGGAACAGAAAATGGTTGCCATCTCCTCAACATTGTTCGAGGAAGGTAAAGAACTGATGTAAGTTAAGACCAATTACAGAAACCACATATAGACCAACTCATGTCTACGAACGAACTGTAGCGCCAGCAGATGCCACCGGTGCCACGCATGCGCGATGGACTGTGGGCAAGGAGCTCGCTGTAAACACCGGTGTGAGTCCCCATGCTCTTCTTTGCATTGGAATTGTTGTTTCTACGTCTTCCTGACAATCTCCGACTACTTTAGCGGCCTCAGCGAAATTATTGAAGCTTGTTACACCACAAAACTTTGCGTGAATAATCTGACATGCGGCAATTCATTCCACGCAGACGCCGCAGAATGGATGCTAAAGCCCGATTCAGCATGATGAGATTCTGCTTGCTAATTTCAGTCGTAACATCGCTCGGGCTGAAATATCGTGAACCGCAGCCAAGATGGTCGACATCGATACTGAAAGTTGCGAGCAGAATCAGGCCAAGTGAATTGGGCATAACAAGTCGGTGATGGCCACATGCAACAATTATCAACATCTCCTTATATCTACTGTTAACACCGAGCCTACTAACCCGAGAAGCAACCTTTAAACTTAAACGTCTTTTGAGGTCTGCATTTCTTATTGCAATTATTGGGTCAACGTTTGGTCTACGGGCCGCTGTCGTTTGAACGAGCAGACGACAAGCAGAAACGTTTGAGAGAGCAGACGAAAGTTCGAACTATCAGGCAGCCATTAGAATTCGAAGATGCACTGAACATAGTCCACAGGTGGTCCGTACAACTTGGTGGTTTTCCCGCATTCATGTTGGAACAGAACAAATAAATCTGACGACCACAAGTATCCATGAATTCAACAAAGTGCTTTCCACAAAAGCAATCATTGTCCGACGGCGTCTGGTTTTCCTTTTTCCCGTTCTCGAACGAACCGTGGAGGCAGAAAACATGAAAACTGACCTTCAAAACTTTCCCGACTCTTTTGGTACAGCCCCAGTCATGGCGTTCTGACGAGAAGGCGGGTTTTTTGTCTCGTTTCTTCGAAAAGAGCACAGGAATGCACATACCACATGGTGATTTCTGGCGACTTCCGCCCACAGCTTCAGACCGGAAGTGTGCCCGATGCGCCACCACCGCGCCGTGACGTAGCAGACCTGAGCATGCCTATACTCGTCTTTACCTTAAGGGGGACACTGGCTAGAGGTTGAATTTCTGAACTACTCAAGTGATCAAAATGAAATTTGCAGGAGAGATTTAACGTCAGATGTAGGTGTACTGTGCAAACTTTCAGCTCTCTAGGACAACTTTACATACCTGCATAAGAAGATGTGTCACTCTTCGTTAAGAAATCTATGGTATGCAAATGAAGCTATTAAGCATCATTTTAACTGCTTGAATATAAAGTGGGGGATGTGGGACTTCGGGCTATCTAGTTTTTATAACTCACATGTAAATATTTCAGGAAGAGTGATTACCTCAAAATATGAGATGCATATCTGTCCTATGTCCATTTTTGAAAACATAGATTTCTCTCAATGATGACTTGAACATAAAACAAAATAAAGTAGATAGCCCGATTCCCTAGTAAATTTCAGTTCAGAAACATCTTGATTGTGGAATCGAACTAATTTAACCTTCGAACAAAAGATTCCTTCGTATGAAATTTGCAGCAAAAAATGGAACCGAGAAAAATGCTTTCAAACATTGAACTCCTTTACTTTGTTACTGCCTCACAATATGCTGAAAATATTTTATATCAACGTAACTAATTGGCGCATGGTTATAAAATTTAGTGTAAGGGTGTATAATTAGTTTCTAAAACCAAAAACATCAAAATTGAAAAATGAATTTTTTCCAAAAATTTAGAAACTTAGGTTCATGTCTCCCCTTAAGAACTGCACTAAGAAATGTTCGGCTCCTTGTGGAGCATTCAAATTTTCCCCTTTACGTGGTGAATTAGGATACTTGAATTTGCATTTAAGGTCAGTTGGTTATTTCATTAGGACGTACGCATTTCAAACGTGAAAAGCATTGCGTTTTAACTGACATCCAAGTGTTGTATGATTGATTGATTATTAAGTGATTAATGGCACAAAAAGCAACATAGGCCACGCTGCGCCAAAAAATTTGTATGTACTACCTCGCTCAGCGAATGAATCGTGCATAGAACTAGCTTTGTTCTTGACCTGAAAATGAGTATAGTAGACAATTAGTCAAAAGTATACCGCTTCTTGGGCTTAAAATAGGGATGTCTTCAATATGTATAACTGTACTATTTCGATTCTATAGTCGGTTACAGGTCAAGAAGGAAGTGGAAGCTCCTCCCTCCCCTTTCCACTTTAGAAGTGCGTATGTGGGAGAGGAGGCGACCTCCTCTCCACCGTTCGCTCCGCTGAAGTGGAAAGGGGTGGGAGGAGCTTCCACTTCGTTCTTGGCCTGTCACCGACTATAGGTCACCCATCCTGAAAGATCTTAGGCAAGGAGATGTGGCTTCCTTGGATACTTATCTATGAAGTCGTCGGAGCACTTATTTCAGGATCTTTGCTGCATGACTACAACAGTGTTCACCGTCCTGCTCAACATGCTCCCTGAGCAACGGTACCGTTCATCAGATGTTACCAAAGAGGACAGATTGGTCCTTTTTTTTGATGAAGTTGGGGATTAGCTTAACAGCACTGGGTGCCATCTTAGGCATCAGGAAGTCGACTGCATTGCGAGTGTTTAGGGTGAGACTACATTGCCCGAGTGTCAAGCTGGCCAACTGGGCGTTTGTGCCTTCTCGACAAACAATCAAGGACACTCTCCCAGTGTGCTTTAGGGAGCACTACCCGAAGTGTACTTTTATTACTGATTGTACCGAGGTTCGCACGGAAACGCCTACAGGTCTAGAGGCACAGTACTATCTCCACTTGCATTATAAAGGGTGCTACACCTTGAAGTGGCTGGTAGCAATCCTTCCGAATGGAATGGTATCGTTCGTTTCAGTGGTATATGGTTCCTGGGTCATACGAGATTCTGGAGTTTTAACCTATATGAAGCCAGAGGATGTCGTGATAGGAGAATTTTCACTCTCCGCTCGGTTATCGGAGTGAATGTTACAAAAACTCTTAACGTGATAGACAAGTTAAAACCTTTTTTACCTCGCAGATGAAAACATATGCCAACTCCGCATTCTTTTTTAGTTTCATGGCTCTAAACATGGGAGAACTACACTTAGCTTAATAACTGTGTTTGCATGCGAGGTTTTGGCAAAAGGACCCAATGAAAGCTCAACAAATGTAATTAAATCGACAGCAGCAGCCCCGGTAACGCGATTGTACCAGATCGGAACCGACGGTGAGAACCACTGCCTACGCTGTTAGCGCAAAAAACCAGCCAGGCAGTTCCTGGCGCGGTACCACTCCACGAAGGGACCTGCAGGTGCCTGGGGCAACCCCGAGTACTGCAGAAATAAAGGAGTAATGGGATGGGTGAAGACTTTCGTTGTATTCTTTTGGTACATGCAACTTCTGGCCAAGGCTCCTGAGCTAAGGGCGCAACTCAGGAATGACGAAGATGGCACCCACGAGACCGAAAGACGTTTCCCTAAAAGGAAGTGCCTAGAACGAACTATAAACGTTTATTTTCAAAATAGCTTTGAAACGTTGACGTCAGTTCCGATGATAGAAGGAAGAGAACAGTTGTAAACTTGATAGGAAGTGCTTCTAGAGGCTTCTGTATAATTCCCGCTCTAACTTTAGGTAAGCACCGTTTGTCAGAACTGTTAATTTTTGAAGTGATGTTCAGGCAATAGAGCAAGTGGAACACAATTTAAACATGAAATAATATTATTCCAGGATGTTTCTTGGTGCAGCTTTTCCTTCAGTCGTCTATAACACGCACTGTTGAGAAGTGAAAAGACTGGAACAACATCGCCCCCGACCTCTGCAGGGCCCTGTGCCAGGCGGCAATGCCCGCTTCACCAAATGGACAGCCCTATTGGAGACCTCTTTCGTCGGCGCCGCTACAGCGGCCAGAACCATGCCAACCTCCTCACAGATGTAGTACAAGAAATACCACCTCGAGATGTACAAGAGGGACGTAGCAGCAATCCAACACGCCATCCGGGACTGCCGAACTGCGGTGACTCTTGAGCAGTCCTGTGATCTCCGAGGACACACTGCGGTTACTCTGATGGTAACATTTTATGACCCTGCCTCACCAGGCAGGGTCATAAAATAAGCAGGGTCATAAAAGCAGCACTTTCAGAGCAAGCCCCTGCCTGGAAAGGCAAGAGGGCTTCCTCTGAAACTGCTGCTTCTGTGTAACGCTTTAACGATGGCCATGCATCTGCAAGGAGTTTTGCTAAAACTCGGGAAGCGGCTCAATGATGTTTCCATGCTTGTCTCAGATTCAGCATTTTATATAAGTAAGGTTTATCAAGACCTCTTTCAGTCAGACCTCAAGTTTGCAATCGTTCACTAAAGTGATGCCCGTGACCTTCGAAACAACGCTCTTGCTGAAGGTCTGTGCTTGGACGATTTCGCACGAGTGAATGACTTTGTCATGCACGTCACAGCAATGCTGAAGAGTTCTAGAGCTCTGGCATAAATTCCACACAATGCACAAATTTATGAACATGGAACCGAATTTTCTTGCCACTGTTTGCCCTACCAGATGGTTCTCTTTCTCCGAGTTGCTGTGTGATGTTCTTGATTATTGGCGGCCGATTCTTGCCTTCGTGAGAAGTTGTAATGAGGAAAACGAACAATGAAAGAAGTTTCCGGCTGCGATTCTGGTGAGTGGAGCAATGCACGACCTCCGGATTAAGATGAAATTTGTGAAAGAACAGTTGAACTTGATTTTGACAAATCTTAAAAAAGCTAGAATCAGTGGACACACTTGTGTGCGATGTCTACTCCTTGCTTCTGATACAATTAGGAGGGGTCTTGCAGGTATGGGCTAAGGAGGATCGAGGCTACCACAATGATGTTGCCAACATGCTAGACCTTGTGGAGGAAGAAAGACGGTCCAAACTCACCGAGGCATTTCAGTCATACTGTAAAGTTGTGGCAAAGAAGTGGAATGACAATGTCGTAAGGAATGTTTCAGGTAGCATGGGGTACACAGCTCCATTGAAAACATTCTGGTTTAACGTGCATATCATTGACCCTAATGTAAAGTGACGAGAAGTCCCGATTCAGGCGGGACAGTTCCCACTTTCGCAGCCATGGTCCCATTGTTCCACCAGCCTGCTGTGGGATGGCGTCTTGTCCCACTTCCGTTTTGTGCCGTCTATGACAGCAATGCATAGGCATTGTGCATAGACGACAATGCTTATGCGGAAGTGCAAGTTCAGTGAGGTGCTGGGGAAGGAGCTCCCGTTCATAAAGAAGACAAGGTTGGAGTTCAGTGTCCACTGCAATAAATGCAAAGGAGACTTTTCTATCGCCCACAGTTCATTCTAACATCACGAAACACATCAGCATCGAGAAGCACAAGCGGAATTTGTCAATTGCTGCCTCTTCCAGTGCACTGACGAAGTTCTTCAGGCAAGGGCGCGCCAGGGACAAGGAGTTAAAACTCGCCGCTTCCGAGGGCGTGTTTGCATTCTATATGATTGCACACAAACAAAGCAACCATTCCACATGACCTGTGAACATAATGACGGACACATCGGCAAAAATAAAGGACTACTAAAAAGATCCATTCTAGCCAAAAGTATTAGATCTGTATACTGGTTAAGAGGAAAAGTGAAATTAGAAGGAAAGTAATGTTGCATGGTGTGGATGAGACAATAAAAAGTGTGGTTCATTGACTTTAAGGGGGGACACAGCTCTTTGAGGCCAAAAAATTAAAAAAAAAAAACATTTTTGAAATTACCGTTTTTGTAGGTTTATAGACACTTTTACACCTTGTCCTGAAGTCTTTTCTCAAGATACCTTGTATTCATCTTGAAATATTGATTTGAAATCGCTAAACGGAAATGTTTCCTCCAGGAAATGATAAAAAAAGAATGTACTTTGACCGCCGGCAGCTCAAGAACGACGTGGTAGAGTTGGGCCATGTTGGTCTCATTCAAAAGCCCCATTCCCGCTCTTTTGTTCCCGCCATACGCGATACCAGGCATCAATTGGTAGCCAAGAACAAGGCATACAGAAAATACTAAATCTCGCTATGCTTTTGGCTGTGGCAGATCACGTGCACAAATAGAGCCTCCTCATTGGCTATGTACGTTATACCGCGTCAGCTTGCGGTTTCGGTCCACCATCTTGTTTCAACGCCGTTGCGATTGGAACCATGCTGGCTCCATCAGCTCCACGGAGGAAGTTCCATACGATCGACCAACTGCCTGCAAGTCTGGATATTGCCAACGAAGTGCGGAATGCCAAGGCCAAGCAAGTCACCGACATCACTTCGCCGGCCGCTTCGACGGCTGCGATTTCAACGGAGCGAGTGCGGCTTGATACAGCTAAGCCCATCTGAGATCATCAAAAGAAAGGAAAAAGCCAACAAAAGACTCAAACTCTCGTTGACGTTCGCCACGACAAGGAAAGTTTCCTTGGTTGACGTTGCCGATCCAGCCGCTTCCAAGAGCATGTCATGCTTCGTTGTGGTAAGCCTCAACGTTGTCAACTAACTTCTTCAGCTCGCTAAATATAAAACTTGTTGCGGCGATGTTGAACTTATAAAAGGTGACCAAGAGTACGGCCTTGCTGTTATATAGAAGCTCTGTTGTAAAAACTGCGGATATGTTTCATCCCAATGGAGTTCTCCGCGCGTGGAGGGTCGGAGCAAAATCAACCTCTTCAAAATCAACGTTCTTGCAGCCTGCACGATGCAAGCTACAGGCAAACAGCCTTGTACGACATCTTCGCAACAATGAATATATCCCATAGAGGTCTTCACAAGAAAACATACCAGCGGTATGTGTAGGAGAAGCTAAATCCTGCAACGAAGAGAGTAGCTGCCGAAGTTTCTACGGAGTGCGCGACGTCGGTGGACGCACTCTACAAACAGCTCTCCTACGAGAGCCCGAGCAACATTGCAGTCTTCTACAACGGGAGTTAGAAAACGAGGGGCCACAGCTCGCACATTGGTGTGGGGACAGTCACAAAGCTTTTCAGCGGGTTTGTACTAGACCAAGTTGTTCTTTTAAAGTTCTGTCTCGCTTGTGAGAAGGGACCGAAGGAGGGCACTGTGGGCTACAAGGAGTGGAAGGCATCGCATGAAGCCTCTGAGAACTGCCAAAAAACACCAACAGCAAGGCTGGCCAGATGGAAGTTGAGGCAGCCCTCATTTTCTTCAAAAGATCTAGGCAACGTCACCACCTACGTTATACCACAATGCTTTGTGACGGCGACAGCCGCTCATTCACAGCCCTCCAAGAAGAGAATGTCTCTGGGATTTTTCCTATAGAAAAAGAAGACTGAGTGAATCACGTCCAGAAGAGGATGGGCATCGCTTTGCAGAGCCTTGTGGTCTTTGAATGTTTTTTCCTGTTTTCTCAAAATCAACTTTTTGCACACTTTGCTATTTTACAGAACCCGTATCTCCAGTCATATGAGACCAATCTTGTTCATTTTTTGTTTTTCTGGTAGGTGTTCAAGTGAAATATGCAAAGAGAGTATAACTGCATCAAATATGGCATTAAGCATTTTTTTTAAATGCTTTCAATAATTATTGTGTTTATAAACATTTATAAACAAGTTATAAATAATGCTAGAGCTTTCATTTATATCTGATCGGATTCTGCAGACCTTCTAGTTTGCATAGAAATGTTCATTTTTAGTTTTAACATCTGAAAGTTTTTAAATCCTGCTCATAACTTTGGCAAATGAAATTTTCAATGTTAGCAGAACTAATCAAGATATATCAAAACAAATTATGTTTGTAATCAGATCCTAAAGGTAGATATGATATGTAAATTTCATCAACATTAGACCACAAAAAGATTAAGAAAGCTCTAGAAGCAGTGTTCCCCCTTAACAACATATTGCAATTTTAAGCAGTGCTCCTGCTGAGACATGTTACTGCAATTGTGACAAAAAAATACTCTTTGAAACAATCAAGAACAGAGTATTTTTAATCGAGTACGTACGAACTAAACGAAAACGCACACCAGGATGCAGAATGCCCGTGCGAGCGCTGCTTGACACTGCAGAAGACATGCGTGACCCATTCTAGGAGAACAATCCCAGTTTTGAGTACCTTGCTGACACTTTGTTATTAACCTTTCAGGAATCCACTGTTCTGCTCGATGGTGCTGGTGACTGAACCTGTTGCTACCCCCAGTGGCATGTCATTGCAACCTGCTCCAAATGTAGCATCCCTTACACTCCGAGATGCTCAGGACATGTTTTTGGACCTTGCAAGTCCAAATGAGGAGGTTCGGCAACAGTCTGAACTGGAAATGTATTTGAAAACTAAGCACTGTCACCACGACATCTTCATCTCTTGAAGGAAGACAGAGACCAACTTACCAAGTTTGCACAGTTGGCCTTGATTTGCATGGTTCCTCAGGCCTCCTCAGATGTGGAAAGGTTGTTTTCCACGTCTGGTGTACTTCAAAGAAAGTGCCGAGCATCTCTGTACCCACATACAGTGGAACAAATGATAATGATAGCAGAACATATTGTAGAAAACAGAAATAGACAAGTACAGTGAAAGCAACCTATGGCTCTGCTGGAGATTTTTGTGTCAATTTTCTTTCTCCCTTTCTTGTAAATTGTGTATGCCAGTCTAGTAGACACATAAAATTACTCTTGCTGAGCAATATAAATGAAAAAGAGACAAATATATAGGCAGTTTGTTTTCTTATTGCAGTGGTATTTTACTTCAAATTTTGAAATTAGGACTTATTACGTATTCACCACGGTATTTTTATTTTATGATTTGAATAAAAATGGGTCTTTGATGATATAAAATAGAAAAGAAAACATGCGTTTGGCACAAAAAATTAAATTTCAGAAAGTGCAAATCCAAAACACGCTATCTTGGGCCCATGTCCCATAGATGGCAGTGGGTCAGGATTGCCAAACACGGAAAGCGCTACCCCTGAAGGCGGCCGGAATGCTCCAACCACTGCCACTGGAGCGAAGACCATTCAAGAGGATTGAGATGGACTTCTTGGGACCACTAACCACGTAACACGACGGTAACAAGTATGTGATAGTAATGACGGACTACCACATAAGAGGGGTCGAGGCCGTCACCACCCAAGAAGCCACGGCCGCTGCGCAGCTACAGGCTTTTATGGAATCAGCGGTTCTTCGGCACGGGCGCCTCAGACTGTGGTCACCGACAGGGGTCAACACTTCGTTGCTGTGGTGATGGAGGAACTACTGCGCTTGACAGGCACGAATCATGCTTGAACAGCCGCCTATCATCCCCACACGAATGGGCTCTGTGAGCAATTTAACCGGACCCTTGCTGAAATCTTGAGCAAGTATGTCTCCTCTAGCCACAGTGACTGAGACCAGTTCGTACTGTATGCGATCTTTCCATAGAATTCCTCAGTGCACGATACCACTGGCAATTTACCCTTCTTCCTCCTGTACAGTCAAGAGCCATTGCTTACAATCGACGCCATGCTCCACTTGAATCTCGGCCAGCTCAACACCGGCTCAAGTGAGGATGTCCTAAAGAAATGGGAGAGGGCCAAAGAACCCGTACACGAACGCAAGCTACGAGCACAAGAGCACAACAAAGAAGGGTACAACGAGAGGCGATGCACTTTGTACTTCAGGCCAGGGGACCTGGTGTACGTCAGGATGCATACATCGAAGCGGGGAAGAACAACAAAGTTTCTGTATTCCTGCCATGGCCCATTCCGAGTTATCAGACAGACGGCAGAAAGTGACTGGGAGATCGAAGCCGCAGAGGCAAACCGGATGTGCTAAATGCCAACCGAATGAAACCTTACATTGTGCGTGAAAGTGAAAGTGACCATGTCAGTTTGACAGAACCCAAACAACTAGCTGGCTCGCCATGTCGTGGTGACGAGCGTAACCAGCCAACTGCGGTCAGCAAGGGAAGTGACTCCGCAGAACCAACGGAACCGAGCCAACCCACCGACTCCTGTGAACATTGTGTGCGTGAAAGTGATGTTACTGGACCGACAGGCTCCTGCAGTGCCCGCAGCATTGAATGGAGCATGCTGCGGCCGACGTTGCTGTCGGCCACAGCAGTGGCGCTGTGCCGCTCAGACTGACACACCATCCTAGCAAAAGTGGCCAACAAACCCGTTTTCGTCTCCCCCGCTTTCCCGCGGCCTTGAAGCCATGTCCTCTTCCTACAAACCCTTTTCTTTGCAAAGGTCGATCTTCGAGACGCATTCTACCACTTTGGACTTTCACCCGCAACGTGGCTCTTACCACTTTCCGCCTTGTTGGTGTTTACTACCGTTACATAGTACTTCATTTTGACGTACGCCCCGCCCCTTTTTTTATGCAATCACTCGCTACTGCCTGCACGCGTGAGGCCCAGGCACGCGGCCTTTGGGCATGATCCCACTTAAACAATCTTTTGTTTGCACACTCTGATCCTGCCTACTTGCAGACCCAGACCACTCTTTTTCTTGATCAGATGTGCCAGTGTGGACTACAGATCAACCCCGCAGACTCGCAGTTTCTTTCAGTTTTCCAAATTAAGCTTCTGGATTTTCTCCTTGATGGCCCAAGCGCCACCATTGGTCGCACTCTAACTCATCGTCGTGACCTTACTTATCCTGCATGCTCTTTGAAAACCTCAAACTAAGAAAACCTACCAGCGAGCCGCTGGTCTTTGAGCCTTTTATTTCTCTTTGTTAGCCTCTCACTACCATGTGCTGCGGCCACTACACGTAACGGCCTTCTCCTGAGTTACCCCCCTTTTAAACTGGCTCCAATTGTTCGAACAAGTCTACAACGCTCTTCCAACCTCAATGTTCTTCAACATTGTTCCCGTGACCCAGGATGTCTACTCCGATGCCAGTGGCCACGGACTTGGTATGTGCTTGCCGAACGGCAATGTTGCAGTGATCTCCCGACCCCCCCCCCCCATCCATCTTTCGCAGGGAACTGTGGGCAACTCTCTTCGCACTGCTCCTGGCTCCACCAAAGACCTGGGTCCTTACAGACAACCAGACCGTCGTGGATGCCCTTACACGCGGCCATGGAAGAGCCTTTCATGTACTTGACGCCCTTGGGGCAACACTTTTGCTCATCAATAAAGCCAGTTGGATTGGGTGGGTCGCCACTACCGACAACCCCACTGACGATCCCTCTCGCCTCCCACCTCGCTATATCCGAGGGATGAGGAGGGCTCCCGCCAGGGGCCTGCGTCTATATAAGGTAAGGTCCCTTCTGGAGGGGTCAGTCATTGGTTGCCTCCTCTGCTATCACCCAACGAGGCACAGGATTAAAAAAAATTGCAGCTCGTTTATTTTCCTGAAAAAAGAGAGAGACACCAGACCCCCAAAATGTCAGCCTTCAATTGAATAAGACTAGATACCGTTGGACACGAGCTTGAAGCAAATGGGAGCAGCAAAATTGTCAGACTCGACCCAAACAAAAAGGCTGAAGTCTCTTGAATTCATCTGGACATTGATGATACCCATGTACAAAAAAGCAAAAGTTGACTTCACGACTCCCGGAGCTGTCATTGACCTTGGCTTTGACACTCAGCTAACAAACATTGTGATCTCGCTGCACCAGGCAGAACGACAAAAAATTAACACAAAAGATGGCTCAGGAGCATCGAGGAACTTTTTGCTCAGCTTGGAGTTAGTATCGAAGTGCACGGCCAAATCTTCACCTTCAGCACAGAAGTGCTCCACTCTACATATGTCGTGGCCATGAGCACTTGCAACTACACGGAGGCAAACAGAAGAGAGGGGAGGGAACTCACTAACTCTGCTAGCATTACTGAGCATCTTTAGTGAGACTGAAGGAAAGGACGTATCATGCCGACCGGGATGGTCACCTAAAAAGGTGTCAGAGGCAACCAATCCTTCACAAAGACAGTTAATTTCAAATCCCTAGGAGTGATGCCACAACATTGACAGTTTTGCAGCGGCGCAGCATAGAGGCCCCTGAAACAGGCATGCATGCTGACGATGGCAGCCGACAACAACTTCGCTAACAAATGGGAAACTGCAGTACGCCGAACCTTCAGTTATGTCCCAGATATAGAACATGTATCTCGGGTAATGAAAGAAACCTACTCGACACAAGGACGGGGAATCATCACAAGGCTGGCGAAACTCACCATGCTCACTGGAGGCCTTAGCAGACGAGTAAGCCTTCCTGTGTAAGCCTGGATGTTTCTGCTCACCAAGAAGACCATGAGCGAGGCTGGCAAGGAAAATGACCTTGAGTTCGACCCAGAAGCAGCCACACCCTACGACTTCTCCGGGAAAGAGGCCTTGTGGGGTACAAGCAGCCGATGACCAACGGACCACTGTTCACCCTGACCATCTGTAAGGCCGCTGACTTTTGGCCGACCCTGGGGTGAAATTCTCAGCCCTCCTAAGTATATTTCGCGGGACAAAAGCAGGGGATGTTGGGGACGCCACTAATCGGCTCGGCACTTTGGGTCCCCGAGACGCGGACCTTCTTGAAAGGGCCGGCTAAGAGGATGTATACAATGTCGACGCTTGTCCGTCCAGTGTTCGGAGAAATGTATGGGGAACTTTGTGACCCTGCCATGACGAGGGAGAGGGCATTGTGCATTACTTGTCGTCGAGGGCGACGCCACTAATCGGCCCGGCGCCTTGGGTTTCCGAAATGCGGACCTTCCTAGAGTGCCTGCTAAAAGGAGGTAGAGAGGGTCGACGACCGTCCAGTGATCGGGGAAAGGCATCTGGAACCGGGTGGGTGACCTTGCAATGACGAGAGAGAGGACATCGTGCGTTTCTTGGGCGGAGTTTGGAAAGTGAGATCGAAACACGATTGGTGAAGTGACGGGGGAGAGGGAGAGTGATTGCTTAGAACCTGCCATGCTTTGTCTCATGAAGAGACAAAAATGGGAGACGAAGGAGAATGCAGGGAGCTCGGCGGGAACTGAAGGGTGTCGAACGCCGAGATTCCGTGCTGTGCACACACACCACGCTGTAAACTATTTGTAATGACCTGTAAATACATTTCCTACTTCAACTTTGAACGTCGTCTCCTGGATCCTTCGGTCAGCATCGCCGAGCTACATGGAAAGAAGCTGACCTTCCTCCATAGTAGAGAAGCAACGAACTTTACTCCATCCCTAACAGGCACTACTCAGAGCAGCTCATCTTTCAAGCCTGCTTTGAGACCAACGTAGAAGACTTCGGAGTTCTCCGCTTCATGACTGGGATTGTGGGCTGGGGTCACAAGGCGAGGAATCAACCCAGCTTTCGAGTCATCGCATAACACTGCACCACAGCACCCACAAGCCTCTGCCCACCAACTCATGAAGATGGTCTACTACTCAAAGATGGCAAGCGCCACACTGCTCAAAGAAGCGGCCATGACCACAAAAGCCACAAACGCTTGCATGGAGTTTGCCGGTCTTCGCACCCGCAAGTTCACTTCTGAGATGCGCGAAACCTTCGAGAGGAACCACGGCCGAACCACCTTCAATCACTACGTTCAGGGAGCTGAGCGGCACTACTTTAACCACGTCAGGGGACTCCTCGATGACAAGGAGTACAGTGCTGGCAACGTGAAATGGAGGAGCATCACGGACCTGACCTTGACTGATAATGGAACGGAGGTTGAGGAGCAGCCACAAGAAACTGGCAAGATTTTCTGGTCCAACTAATGGCCTGGCATCTCCTGAAGAAAAGAGAGGGGCTTCGACATACTATATGTTTGGCACACCAAGCACGCTTCACCGCACAAGGATAGATGCCGCCTAAGTATAGAGGGGCTTTGAAGGCTTGTATAGAGGGCTTGTGAAGGAAATAATGCATTCTTTACTCAGTCCCTGTGTACTATCTGGTGAAATGTTGGATTTATGTTGGCGCATTGACACTGAATGCCGCTTCCCCTGTGCGGTTGCAGTTTTTTAAACAAAAACATTCCGATGGATGATGACTCAACGTGAGAAACGTACTTGTATAAATACAAAACCTCCCGACACAATCTGCTGGGCTTTCAGTAATTTAAAATAATTCCATTAACCCTTTGATGCCCAGCGTTGCCCAGGAGCAACAACTCAAACATGATTTTTTTCTCCCCCGAAACCCGCGAATCTATGCAATTAGCGCCATCAGCCGCAAGGCCGAGGTGACCTGAACTTCTAGAAATAAAAAACAGAGGGCGGCACTTGTCCGCTTTCACTCTTCCGCTACACTTGTCTGGACCGGCGAGCGACCTCGTCCTGCCACTGTACCATGCGAGCGAACATCGATGAAAACAAATGCAGGATGTGATAATGAAACAAATCCTTGATGGAAATCTCCTACTGATTGACTAAAAGAGACGTATGTGCAGTGAAAATGAACTTACAGTTTGTGAAAGCTCAGTAGCAGCCTGACAACTATGATGTTGCCCAGGAGCAACATCGGGCATATGTGGGTAGCACTGGTATTGGTGACGAAAAATTGGTAGCGTATTTGTTATGGTTCACCCGCGGCTAGAGTCTTCAAATATGAATGACTTTTATGGTTAAATGATTTTTGCACATAAAATAAAAAATAATATAAATATTTATCTCGTGTACAAGCGACACTGCACGTAACTCTGCATCAAAAGAAGACTTTATCTGCTCACTTTCCGTTCTCACATCGCACAAGCCCTGGCACACGTGAAGGCCAAGCCTATGAAGAGAAGGTCAGACACATTGGAAAATAAAAATGCATCTCCAAGCAAGATCACTCGGCCACTAAAGCCAAGACCGACTGATGATGTGAGCATGGGCGTACCAACCGGGGGGGAAGGGGCGCTTGCCCCCCTCCCCCCAGTTCTCAAAGTGTGGGGGAGGGGGGCAAGGCATATGTTTTGCCCCCCCCCCTGAAACAGCCGCCACTGGGCAGGGCAAACACTGTCCGGCGGCGCCCAAGGGACACCAAGGGCACCACCCCCAGGCCCTGGGGGGGGGGGGGGGTCTGGTTTGGCCCCCACTCAAAAACAAGTGGGTACGCCACTGGATGTGAGGTATGGTGCAAATACAGCAAAACTGGTTACACGTTCCTGTACTGAGCAAAATGCGAGATGCACCTGTGCCTTCTCCCAAGTCGCAACCGTTTTCACTCGTTTCACGTGAAGTAGTGCCTCAGATGCCCAACGTTGCTCAGGAGCAACATATCATTATGCGTTCACAAATAAAGGTAATTTTTTTCTGAGACCAGGTTTTTGTTTTTTTGTCTGTTCTAAATGCGCACCAAAGTTTGTAGGTGTGCGGGACTTAAAGTAAAGTTTTGGGCATCAAAGGGTTAAACAGCTGGGTCGTACAGTTTCAGTAAATTGTTTACACACATTGCATGGCTTTATAGGAGGTCGGGGTATCTTTCCCATTCTGCTCCGGCCTTCTTATTGAAAAAATCAATTCTAATAATGTTACATAGTGGGCATAAATAATTCTTTAGATGCGCAGAAAGGTATTAGCATTACAAATGGTTTATACATACAATGTCAACTGGTACTGTTGTATATACAAACCATGTGAGCAGAAAAAATTTTAGTTATTATGACATAGTGACTGAAATGATGACAGAGTATGATGACATACTGACTGAAATGATGACACAGTAACTGAAAGTTAAACAGTAGTAGCAGTTATAGGACATAATTAAATTTTTATCTATTCACTCACAATATTGCAGCGGGCGCAGCTGACCAAGTAGCCGCGCGCCGTGGCATAGCGGTTATCGCGCTTGCTTTCCACGCAGAAGGCCAGGGTTCGATTCCTGGCAGCGCCTACATTTTTCTGACGCTGTAATGTGAGTTCCAGTAAGTTCGAGAGCCGCCTTGCTAATTCGAGGTTACGAATGTTCTCCGAACCGAACCTTCCACGCCGAATGTTCGAAGCCCACGTGTCCCGTCTTGGAGCTCCGCGACGCCTCTCGCGATGCCGATCCCTCTTCCTAGAAGCAACTGGAGGCTTCCTTCGAGCAAAACGTCGCCGCAGAAAGTCTCATCAACCCCGACGGAGTACGAAAACACTTGACCGCGGTGGTAGGTTCACGTGGTTTGCGAGGACTCGTACCGCGGATGACGTCGCTTTGGGTTCCTCCGGTGGTGGAGCAGGTTTTCGTAGCGTCAGCCGGTTTGCTCCGAGGTCGATGACGGCGCCATACTCGCAGAGAAAGTCCATGCCGAGGATAACGTCCTCGAACAGTCTTGCAGGACGACGAACTTGACAGGGCACGTCTCACCGTGGATCTCGACGCGAGCAGTGCATCTCCCGACCGGCGTGATGAGGTGCCCTCCGGCGGTTCGTATTTGAGGTCCATCCACGGCGTCGTGACTTTTCGAAGGCGGCGGGAGAGCCTCCCACTCAAGACTGAGTAGTCTGCTCCGGTGTCCACGAGTGCTGATGCGTCGTGGCCGTCGATGACGACGTTTAGGTTATTGGACACCGTTGCAGGGGCGTCGTTTCGGTCTCTGGTAGCGTTCGAGTGGGGGCCCCCGACGTTCGTGGAGGATCTTGGCGTCGGTCGTCTTGGGCAACTCCACCTCCAGGGGTTGCCGCGCCTAGTTTCCCCGGCGAGGAGCGAGGGCGACAGGCTTTCACGTCGGGGTCGGTGCATCGAGCGAAGCTGGACGTCGCGGCGACGGCGACCGGAACTCTCGGCGGGACGCAGGCTCGGGGGACTGAGGTCGTCGCAAGTACTCGTCGATCTCCCGAGGTCGTTCACCACTCGACGCGGGGCAGGTCGTTCGGGTGGAACCCGCGCAGCCTAAGTCGTCGGTATGGGCATCGGCGGTAGGTATGGTCTGCTTCCCCACAATGGAAGCACAGAGGGCGTCGGTCGGGCGTACGCCACACGTCGGTTTCCGAGGTGCGCGAGAGCTCCGGGCGGGCGTGCTGCGCCGGGTCGTCGTGGCGTCTCCACACGTGGGCTTCGGGAACATTCGGCGTGGAAGGTTCGGTTCGTAGAACATTCTAGCCTCTGAGTGCTAAGGCGGCTCTCGAACTTACTGGAACTTCACATTACAGCGTCAACAAAAAGGTGTAGGCGCGGCCCAGGAATCGAACCCTGGCCTTCTGCGTGGAAAGCAAGCGCGTGACCGCTATGCCACGGGCGCGCGGCTACTTGGTCAGCTGCGCCCGCGGCAATGTGGTGTCACCCGTCTTACAGGTCTTACAGGTATTGCAGGCATTGCAGGTAACGTGTAAGGTACTTCGGGCAACCAAGGAAGATGCGCGGAATAGCGTTTACAAATAGCACGGGCTTCTTTGCAGCATGGATGTAGAACTCTACCACCAAACTCCGCATGATACCATTTCGATATCAGTTCGTCGGGGAAATGCCTGGCACAAACATCTACTAGGTAGTAACTTGTGATTGTGCCCTTAGGATTGCACGACGCCACTGCTCCACAGCGAGCGTCATTCGATGCAGCTTAAAATAAAGACGCTCGTTCTGCACAGTTCCGGTACCCCGAATTGCAGTAGGGAGCGAAGCACGTCTTTCCCATCCTTATGCATCACTTCTTCTTCGGGTTAAGGCTCTCCTCCGTGCACAATGGTGGCACCTGTGATTGACACAGCACCAAAGCAAAACACGAGGCCAGCCACTGGCCGCACACCACCACCACATCGCGAAAAGGCAAGCACGCTACGCTGCCAACACCGTGGCCGCCGAGGACGGACCTCATACCCACGGTGCTCATAGCTCAGTGCCCTCAGCGGCAGTGCGCAGAACTAACTACTCCTGGTTCGAGGCTAGCTCAGAACACGATCTGGTACGCTCGATCCCCGCGGGAAAGAGCGGCCAGAGTCATCACCTACATATATTTCTAACACCGTGGGAAACATTTTAATCGAGTCACCAGTAAGCTCATCCTTTTAAACCAACAAAGTTTTTTGTTTTGTTTTTCATTTAAATGAGTGCAAACAGAAACTGGCACAGCGGGGAAAAATCCCCACACTCTGATTCCAATGGATGTTCATCGTTCAATGCTGGACATTCATCAACATGTCATCCAGATAGTCAGTGACGAAAAGACACACATCACCAAGGATACTGCTGGCCAGATCCTCCAGGATTTTATGCAAATGATGTCCATTTGCACAAAACAAGAGACGTAGAATGAGGCGCTGTGTGCCAAACTAGAAGAAATGGATAGGATCACTAGCTATGCACACGTGCTCAGAGGACGGGTGGGCGAGCCAAGAGGCTCTGGGGTACCACTACTGTCCACGGGTGACGTTGCCCAAGATCTGGCGGCCCATACTGTCCCCTCCAAAAGGATCCATTCCCCGCTCGTCCGGAGCAAGCGATGTTGATTTACTTCCATAGTCCAGTAGCTAGCGCAAAATGCATCTAACAACATCAGAGTGACGGTGAAGAAGTACTTAACCCACATTTAACTTGGGAATGGGAGCTGTCATCCTTAACCCTCTGAGGTACACGGGACACATATGTCCCCGGAATTAAAACCGGTGTATCTAAAAAACTACCCCCTGCATAACCGTAAAGGTTGCGCATTCGACGCTTTTCAGCTTGTTTTGACGGAACATGAAGTTTGGGTCGGCAACACTGGCACCAAAATCCCGCCAAAACGAGGCGGTTGTGAAGGAGGAGCGAAGCGTCTTCTGCCTGACAAAGTAAGTGTAATTTATTGCCAGTTGTCGTGTGCTACCAATCAAATATTGACATAAATAGGTTCGTTAGGCCGTATAATTACCGAGGAACCAAAATCAATGCAAGCGTCAGTGTCTATTATACTTTAGTTGGAGAAGAACTGGCTTGGGACGCATATGTCCCTATGTACCGTGACGGAACTTCGCTTCTGTTTTGAATGCGTTGGCGGAAACGCCGCTTGTGCCGTTTCGCCTTCAAATATGTCACATAAGTAAAATGAATGGTATTTTTTCTTTTGCTTACTATGTACCTGTGAGCTGCCCTCATTTCTTTCTCTAACTGCTGATTTTTGTCTTGCAGGAAGATGGCTGGAAAACGGCGTAAATTCTTAGTTTCGGAGGAAGAAATCCACCAGATCTTGTTTGCCGATGAGAGCGATGATGAGACCGTGCTAAAACTTGACGGTGAAGATTTGGACTTTTTGGAGGAAGACGTGGATAACGTTGGGGCGGAGGTTGACATTGAGCATCCAGACAAACAGGGGCCTTCAAATCCTCCGAGTAAACGCATCAGACGATCGGCGTCTCTCCCGACATCGAAAGCGCTCAGCCCTACTACCGTGACAAAAGCTTCAAAAGAAATCACGTGGAAAAAGTCCCACAAAGCAAGGAGATTTAGAAATGACGCCGGAGTGGAGTACGGGGTGGTGCAGTGCGCACCGGACCAAGATGAAGGCAGCGTCGTCACACCACTTGCGATTTTTTTGGCAGTGATGAACTTCGATACGCTGGTTTCTGACGTACTCGTAAAAGAAAGCACCCGTTACACGCAACAAAATGGAATTGTTTTCTCAACAACGAACGAAGAAATGAAAGCGTTTTTGGGAATCAATTTCGTCATGAGTTACCACGTGTTGCCAGCTCTGAGGAACTATTGGTCAACGCAACCTGACCTTGGTGTGCCATTCATAGCCGCTGTGATGCCTCTTCATCGCTTTGAGGAGATTCGTAGCGCTCTGCATTTTGCAGACAACGAGTCTCAGCCCGGTAGAGTGGAGCCGAACTTTGACAGAGCCTATAAGGTGCGACCTGTTATTGACCATTGCAACGAGGCGTTTCAAGCTGCGCTTTCTGCGACGAAGCGGCAGTCCATTGACGAGCACATGGTCAAGTTCAAAGGCCACAACATCATGAAGCAATACATAAAAAACAAACCAATTCGCTGGGGCTTCAAGATGTGGTGCCGTTGCGACTCAGAGACAGGATACTTGTTTCAGTGTGACATGTACACTGGGAAGAAGAGCGAAGGCACTGCCATGGGGCTTGGAGAGTCAGTTGTGCTCCAGCTCACAGACGGATTGAATGGACTTGGCTGTGAGTTTTTTTTCGACAATTTTTTCAATTCACCGGCCTTGCAGGTGGAGCTTTCCGAACGCGACATCAAGGCATGTGGAACCGTGCGTGCGAACCGAAAGGGCATGCCAACCAATTTTCCGAGCGACAAGGAAATGAAAAGAGGAGATATTGCGTCTTTTAGTGCGGATGGCATTGCCTGTGTGAAATGGATGGACAACCGGGCCGTTCTTTTGCTCTCCAACTTCATCTCCCCCGTCCAAACTGTTCTTGTACAACGGCGATCCGCTGGGAGGAAAGAAAAACTGGATGTCCATTGTCCCTTGGTTGTAAAGGAATACAACAAAGCTATGGGCGGAGTCGACTTGATGGACCAGAAAAAGGTAACCTATGAAGTGGACAGGCGATCGAAGATCAAGTATTATCTCAGAATATTTTTGATCTCCTGGACATTGGAGTCAACAATGCCTACATTTGCTACATGAAGCTGCAAGCGAAAAATGCTAATATACCTGCTCTGACCTCGCTGGAATTCCGACAAGCTGTGGCGCGCTCCCTTATCGGCAATTTTTCTAGTCGCCAACGAGGACTGACAGGAATTGTACAGACGCAGAGACGCGTTGCGACGTTGACGCAGCCCATCGCCCCAGAACACCAAATGGCCAAAGGTGACTCTCGCAAGCGCTGCGCGAATTGCGCGAAGTCAAAGGTTGAAAACCGCACGTTCAACTATTGCACCGTTTGTGAAGTGCACTTGTGTTTCACGGTAGCAAGGAACTGTTTTCAGGAATTCCACAACGCGAAGACGTAGCGGCCACGGCTGGAAGGAGGTGGTTCCCTTAAGGTACATAGGGACAGATGTGTCCCAGCCCATAACTTTTCATTTATAATACAAACTGTTTTATTCACTGTTTTTTTGTTCTTTGGGAGGCCACAATAAACAAGAAATAATGTTAGATTGATTTTCCAATCGCTCATTTTCTTGTGTACCTGAGAGGGTTAAAGGAGCTTTGCAACAGTTTCAGTGCTTTGCTTAAATATTTTGGCAGCTGATGTCTCGATCTTTGTGAAGTAAAGAACAAAATACCGCTTTTGCCTGCATGTCCTAGATTTTATTTTAAAAATTGACAAAGATTGAGGTTTTCGGCACCTCTCAACTCCTTCCCCATCTTCCGAGTCACGTGCGCTGTGACGTCAATGGGGGTGGCGCGGGGTTCTGGTGAAGCTCTCTCTTTAGAGCCATCAGTGAGCAGCGAGAACTCATCCGCTCACGACAGCCCGACCACGTGCTAGCGGGCGCAGCGCGAACAATATGATGAAGGGAGGGAAGTCTCATCCGAGTCTGGCCATCCCCGTCCGGCTCTGCCCCCATCCCCCTCCGGCTTCTGGCGGCTGTACACGGCAGCAGATAGAGCTGACGGTTTTGTGGACCTAGGATAGATGGCGCCACTAAAACTCCGTATACTAAAAGTTTTGTCAATGATATTAGCTTTTTGACGCATTTATATTTATGTTGTAACGACAAAATTTACAGAAAAATTACCTTTTATCGAGCACGTATTCGAACAACTTGCTATCTTTCTACAAGACCCCCATTGACGTCATGCCGCGTAATTTTCATGGCCGCCGCTAGCGGCTGCAGGTCGGGGAATATTCCAATTTTTGCCTCGCGATTACGCGGCAGAATCGCAACATTTTGAAGGAAGGAGGTGTGTTTTCTGTCCTTTGTGACAATATGAACACTGTCAAAAGTAAAAGATGCCAATTCTTTCAACGTTAAAATCGTTGCACAGCTCCTTTAAGGACATCCGAGACGGATTAGCCGTGCAATCGAACTCATTGCAGGGGTTGCAAAACCTACGATGTGTAGCACGGCAACAATGAACCAGATCATAACACTAGCACTGGTCTTACGGGCGACCAAAAGGCAGAGGGACACATATCCCTTTGCGTTATGCTACTTCAGAGCCTCCACTGTTGTCAATGGTAACAATGTAAACACTGCTCATTTGAGGAGCAGTTTAATACCCTGCCCTAGTAGCACGGAATGTTGATGCAACATTACTGGAATGTGGCTATTGTGGCGCAATGTTACGCCACATAAAATAATGTAACTACAACCTTACTTAGATAACATTTAGAGAACATCATGAAAAAACAATGACACAATGTTACAAAAATATCATGCAACGTTACGCAACTTTTGTTGATGATCCTTTAACGTTGCCGAGGAAATGTGAGGGCCACATAATTAGGTACCGTTTTAAAAACGTGTCGGGCATAACGTTAGAAAAACATTTCTTGTTCGCTTTCTCGCGGGTGACAAAAAACAAACAAACAGGAACCAAAATTGTTAATGTTTATAAAAACAATAAAAAAATTTTGAAAAAGTTCAAATAAAAATAACTGTAAAAGGTTTTTTTTTTTTAATTTTATATTGAAGCATGCGGTCGGGCATTCCTCTGAACTTCCTTGGCAGCCAAATGGCCACAGCCATCGCCAATGGCCGTTTGTTGCAAAGGTTGCAAAGGTTCGTTGTCGTCCCCTTCTACCCACCGTATTGTCGTTGCCCGTTTTTTCGAGTTCGCTTTGGCTTCTTTATTGAAGATAGAGGGAGTAAGCAGGCGAGCTGGTTGATTTTACACATTTTTGAAAAACCGGAGACGACGGACGACGAAAGAGGGGACAACACACAAAACGCCTCAAACATTTTGAGACGTTTTGTGTGTTGTCCCCCTTTCGTCGTCCGTCGTCTCCGGTTTTTCAAAAATGGGCTTCTTTATCCCGCCTTCGCAATCTTGTGCCGTTGCCTCGGCTGCCGGACACCTTGTTTTCTACACCAATGGCTCAAGCCTTCATGGAAAATGACGGTGATGGTGAGTGCTTTCTTACCTCGTGTAATCTGCAATACTTCTAAAAAAAAAAAAAAAACAGCTTTGCGCGCTTTCTAGTTTTTCGTTTAGAGGTAGTCCAAGGCGAATTGTGTATGCTTTGTCTGACGCCAGCTTTTTTTTCAATATGAAGAGGGTGAAATGCGCTCCGAGTGATGTGAGCAGCCGTCAAAAGCGAAGAATAGCTGAAGCCGTCCTCAACGAGCTGGAAGATGACAGCAGCGACAGCAGCTGCTTTATTTAACGTGTTATTGGCCGCGAAGCGAGAAGACACAGCTCCCCTCTTGGTCGTTTCTGAAAAGGAAAGCGGTCAACATTCGTTGTTACTTGACACATTATCTTCAGCTGATTCATCCGTTCAAGCCGGGCACACTGATGGTAGTGCTGTGAATAGTGTTGGTTCCTGGGGCAACAACACTGCCGAATCGAGCTTCTCTGAAGCGGAGTCAATGTGCCGAGGGACAACGGGACGAGTGTCCCCAGTCAGGGAATTGGCGCCGCGCTGTCGTCTCTAGAGAGCGATCTGCGAAAGTGAGCAGTCGGCACCAAGGTCTCACGCATGAATTTTCTCCTGCATATCCTTACACTACCCTGAGTTGCCTGCGGATTCCAGAACGTTGTTGAAGACCCCGAGACAAACTGAGTCAGTGTCAATGAGTGGTAGTGTTTACCACTATAGTGGTAAATGAATGGCAATGTACTGAACCTTGGCCAGTTGGATAACTGCGTCCAGTTGAAGAATGGTCAGATTGTGTTCACTTTTGGGAATCACCATCTGCAGGCACTATTTCACTACCCTGGTAGACTTGTATTTGCGTCCCTTACCATCCTGGCAGGGTATTTTTGCTGCGAAAGATCTTTCCTGAGATTTGGCAGTGTGGAGTGTACATTGACATTCAGCACAAGTGCGTGTGCCTGTCAAATGGAGTGAACTGCTATGCTATTTTTCCACTTCTACACACGTGCAATGGTAGTACTCTTCTCTGAAGCGAAATGCTGGAAGTGGTAAGTAATAATTATAAATGTGTTGCGTATCTTAGCAGTTGCACAGTAGCACATGGAAGAGTGGTATTGTTCACACAGCATAGCCGCTAATATGTGGTTTACTAATTCGGTTTCCTTATTTGTCTTCTGCCCTGTCTTTTCAGGAGTCCAGAAATACAGCATTGTTCATTTTCATGAGCGAGGCGAGGTATCTGTTGTTCCTTCCGAGTGGGTCAGAGGAGATGAAGTCATATGGCTGCCATACAAAAGCACAATGAAGATCACGGCTGCGATCAAGGACAGAGAGGAACCGTCACCATGTGACTGGAAGCGGTACAAGTGTAGAGTGATGATGACATGTGGTAAGCACCCTTTGGAATATTATGCCAGACCTCAGATGGAACTGTTAGCAGTAGTTTCTACAGCTCTAAAAACTTATTTTTGTTTTCCATGAGGACATAAATGTCTGCATCTGTGTATAGTCGGGGGAAAATGAAATGCGAGCAGCAAGATCCACTTACGGTGCCTGTGGCCACAAGTGGGCAGTTTCTCTCATATTTCTAACACAGATTAGTTCAAGTTTAGCTGTTACATGATTATGAAGCTGATCATATACTTTCATCTTCATCATATATGTTGACCTGGAAGGCTTTGTATGTACTGAGTGCAACTTCGAAGTTAGCCTCACATTTCTGCTTGCATCTGGTCCATGCTTACTACATAATTAATTACTGATATATGCTATAAACCTAAGCTTTGTTATTATCACTCATTGTATTTAGTGAGTAGTTGAGTATGTTTTTTCTGGTTTCTGACCGAAGTTTAGGCTAGACCTAGGTTTTTAGTAGGTTTTCGAGTGCACATGCTTTTGAAGGTACATATTTCGTCCATTGCTGTAGTTTGTTTGTGCTCATTTTTCTTTTAACAGAAATAGCTGAAGTCTAGCTATCGTCTTGATAGCTAGGTATTGATTTTCACTACTGATATTGAAGGTTTGCTTGTATTGAGAGCGATTTTTACCTCTGTATTTTTGGGGCTGCTACATTGTCAAAATAAATTTGATTTCATTAATCCTTTTTGATACATGTCTTTCTTCGTGATCAGTAACATTGTACCTCTGAACACTTGGTCAGTCTACTTGGTGCTATTTTTAATACTGTAAAATACTATTTAACACCAGAATAACCTTTGAAAAGCATGCAAGTGAAACATAAGAAAATCAGTCCTTTAAATGGGTTTACTGCAATGGTCAGCAGGATGTGAAATTTATTCCGAATTCTTTTCAAGACTAGACACCCCGCACTCTATGAGGGTTCATCGGTGCAGGATGCCACACGCGTGGAACTGAAACAGTGTTTGCTCGACGCACTGGCTCAACAATACAGTATGACAGGAAGGAAGGGAAGCTACAAGTGGCCGTTGCAGTAGCATGTTACACTATATACCTACTTGTACAAAAGTCCGATACATTTGAAAATATGTCTGAATATGCAGCTGTTTAGATTAGCTGCTAGCTTTTGAGCTGAAGTTCAGTGAGATTTTTACTGCTTGTCATTTTTCATACCTACTTCATTTTTCAGCCTAACAGTTCTAATAGATTTTTCTGCATTAGTATTAATCTTTCAGGCACTGATACACTGTTGCCATCATGCATTGATTCTAGGGGTTTTCAACAGTTACAGCATCAGCTTGAGTATCAAGACAACTCGGAGACAAGTAACGTTGGACAGCTTTCATATGCAAGTGTTCTCTACAGAGACTTGCAAAATCGGACATGCATTGCATGTACATCAGATTTAGCGCCTTTAGCCACTCAGTCACTTTTGGAAGTATCAGTCTGTTAAACCGTTGAAGTCTGATGACCTGCATTAACAAGTCGTTTCCGAGGAAAGACATAGGCCAACAAACTTTAGCCGTTTGGCAGGTGTTCAAGAGCCTTCAGAAGTGACTGAATTGGCACATTGCAGCGACAAATTACGTACAAAGCGTGTTATTTTGCATGTCTGTAGATGGCGCATAACATCAATACCTTTCCAGAAAACGTTGACATGATGTCTAGGCAATATTACTTCAAAGTGCGCTAACGACGTTTCTGAGATTGCCTGTCCTTGGTGATAGCTCCACTCTACAAGATCCTAGAATCCCAGAAATAAAAAAATTATGCTCGTGCGACAATCTATTTCCCTACTAAAATGCGATCGAAATTTGTGGCACTCCCATTTCTGAGCAGAAAAATCTGGAGCACAAAATTTAGCGGAGGCGCTGGCGGCGTGACGACGGGCGCGCGTCAGCCAATTGTAAGCGGAGGCGCCACCGGCGCCTCCGCTGGGCTCACGTGCTTCTGATTTTTCCGCTCAAAAGGGGCGTGACACGAACTTCGATCACATTCTTAGTAGAAAAATAGATGTCGCACGAGCATAAGTTTTCGTTTTCTGGGATGCTAAGATCCCATAGAATGAGTTATCACCAAGAACAGACAATCTCAGAAACGTATTTAGTGCACCTTTAAGCATGTTGCACTAACATTGAAGAAATAACATATGGCAAATGTTTCCTGTGACGTTAGTGCAATGTTTCATGGTAACATTCCAGTAATATGGAATTTTTGGACATTAGCCACATGTATGCAATATTACTTAATAACGTTGCAGTAACATTGAAGATATAACATATGGGAAACATTTGCTAGTGACGTTAGTGCAATGTTTTCAGGTAACGTTCTAGCAGTATGGAATTTTTGGACATTAGCCACGTGTATGTAACATTAGCAGGTCACACTCCAGAAACGTTGCAGCAACATTCTGTGCTACTAGGGTAGTTACACGGGGCTTTGTCATTCATACCAACTGAGTTGTCCGGCGCTACACGTTGATAGGCTTCCTGAACCCAGTTGGTGTACATGTCATGTGACCCAAACGAAAGAAAAACATTTTTTGAAAGATAGGAATGTTTTACAAAATAAAAAGTATCAACACACTATTTTATTGTATTTGCAAGCTTGCCAATGTGTACTGCATGCCCAGATGCTCCTCAGCTGTCTACCTCGCCTCTCCAAGAGAGCGAGTGTTGGAGCTGTGTGTGCCACTCCACCGGCAAAGGGTGTGCATGACCCGCTCCCAACCTCAGCTGCCAAACGTGGCATCCACAAGAGCTGGAGGCCGCATCGCGGCATTGGAGCGAGGTCCTGGTTCCCGATAAGGAGACCTGTGTTGCCATCCTCGTGAGGAAAGATCGGCGGAAGGAGGTGCAGCATTTGATGGAAATGTGTATACAGTCGAGTACACTTATAACGATACCGCTTATAAAAATATATCGGTTATGACGATGAACAACGATGGCACCGTCCGCTTTTATATGCTTTCAATGGTAAAATAAACCACTTATTACGATGCTCCAGGGCTGTGATATCGGATATAGCAATTGATTCTCGGTTACAGCGCGCGCCGAAAATGCCAGTCACCACCGGCTCTCCGCGGCATGCTGCGCCCCGCGCCACGCATCCCTTCCATTCCTCAGAAAACGAGTCGACTGCGCCGCTTACTAGGAAGCGAGAGGAGGAGCAGCTTTTCTTCCAAACTCCCCTCCCGGAGCCGCCAGCCGCAAGCGAGCGAGTGGCGCGCGCTCGTTCGCGCCACTCGCTTCGCTCACTCGCCTGTTGTGTGCTCGCTGCCTTGACTATCTTTCCCCGACTTTGGTTTACGTTTCACTGCAGACGGGGCGTCATAGCCGATCTGCCTGCGGCGCATTCTACGCAAGATTGCGCGCAGTCGCAACAGAAAGAAAGCGCACGGCAATCACACTGAAAGTGAAGAAGAGCCTTTTAAAGGACCACAGTAACGACCAAAAAGTGTAAGCCCTCGTGGTCAAGTACGGACTGTCACAATCGACCGTATCGACAATCATACGCTCCGCTACCAAGGTGACTGAGAGTGGCTGCAGTGGGATGGACAGCGGGAACCGCAAGAGAGTTCGACAGGGCGCCCACAAAGAAGTTGAAGACGCCTTGCTTGAGCGGTTCTTGGGCGCTCATGCCATGAACGTGCCCATCAGCGGGCCAATTTTAGCCGCGAAGGCGAAGCAGTTCGCCTACAGTGCTTCACGAGACCGACTTCGAGTCAGGTGGCGGCTGGATACAACGATTTAAGGAGAGGCACGGGATCGTGTACAGGGGCCATTACGGGCGAGGCAGCATCCTCGACGTGGAGGCAAAACGCCGTTGAGAAGAGGGGACGCTATACCAAGCATGTTGGAAAAGTACGCTGACCGGGACGTCTACAACAAGGATGAAACTGGTCTTTTTCCAGTTGCTTCCCTCGAGACCCACGCGGTCAAGGGAGACCCGTGTAAGGGTAGGGAGAACAGCAAGATGCGCGTTACAGTCTTCCTGTGCGGCAACATGGACGGCAGCGACAAGTGTCCGGCTTTCGTGATCGGGAAGTCAAAGAACCCGCGCCGCTTCCGCAGTGCTGCAAGGATCCCGGTGCGGTACCGCCACAATGGGAAGGCGTGGATGACGCGGGCGCTGTTTCACGAGTGGCTCATGGAATTCAACGAGCGCATGGAGCGGAAAAAGAGGAAGGTAGCTCTTGTCTTGGACCAGTGCGGTGCGCACCACTTCATGCCAGATATGTCAAGCGTGGAAGTGTTCTCTTTCCGCCTAACACCACGGCAGGCTTGCAGCCCACAGATGCCGGCGTGATCGCCAACTTCAAGGTGCTCTATCGCCGCCACGTCCCTGGACAGGCTTCTGTTGAATATGGACAACGCCGCACGGGCAGGCCGGTGAACCAGACATGAAAATAACACTGCTGATGGCCGTGCAATTTATTTTCGGAGCGTGGTGTGGAGTACGCGCCTCCACGGTGCAAAACTGCCTCAGGCAGGCGGGCTTCGTTCGACGGCGTCAGACGAGCGAAGTAGGCAAGGAGGAAGAGATGCCAGGCGAGAGGCCTGCGAAGCGCCCGACGATGAAGGGGTGCCGGAGTTGTGGTCGGCGCTTAAGAGGGGACACTACCCAAGAGGGTCAACTTTGGAACCTATGGCTTTATATGAATGAAATTTACTGTATATATTGGCAGTTGCAAGGCAAAATGCACTGCAAAGTTCCATCTATGTACATGAATTGTAAAATAAATTATAGTCGTTTTTATCAGGAACACACTGACTTTGTTTAGGAAAACTATCGTTTGGAACCTAATGTAGTACCAAACATTTTTCTACTCTAGATCTGCAGCAGAATGCCTGGAGAGTGCAACTGTGAAAACAAAATTTCCAAAAAGTAGCTTATTTTATGCTAACATTGCAGTGAAAAATCTAATAAATTTTTGACCTTTTATGTCGTCGACAAAGTCTTAACATATTTTACAAAAGACATCCACAAAGTTAAAAAACAATTCCACAGTTGCATTGCCCATAAAATTCCAGTTAGGAAAAACAATGAGTGAGTCTTTCCTCTTGTCCCATTAAGAAACGATAGTTTTCCTAAAGTGAAAATTATGCCAGAAAGTGGAACAGAGAAAAATGCGTTCAAAGTGCTCCAACCCCTACCTTTTCTTTAGCATCGGTGGACCGAAAATAATTTATAAAAAATTAGCTATGCAGTGTAAACTAATCAAACTTTCTGGGAATACTCTTTAGATGTTGGTGGATGTAAATATGGCATTTTTCAAAATCAACTTTCCTTTCAGAAATTTTTTTTTTCTGAAGTGCTTCCTTGTAGGTAACTGCAAAGAAAAAAAAGTGTTTTTTTAAACAGCCTAATTGGGACAAGCATGTCACAAAACAAATCTTCCGCGAAAAAACAAATTTTTTTCTAGCAATATTTACGCCACAGAACGTAATTTAGTCGGAGTCCCAACCTCTCCGCATTTGAAACTCCCGCTCTTTCGACGCCCGCGGAGTGGCTGGTATACGTCACTCCGTGACGTATAGCAGCGACTCTGTGACGTGTAATAGGAACTTTGTGGCGCGCGATTCAAAACGGGTGAAATAGCCGCAAACTAAAATCAGTCCTGCGCAATAAATATTGCTGTAAAAAATTTTGTTTTTGGCGGAAAAATTGTTTTGTGACATGCTTGTCCTAATTAGGCTGTTTAAAAATACACTTTTTTTTCTTTGCAGTTACCCTTTAACGAAGATGCGTCGGGTCTGGAGGACTTCCTTCAACACAGACGATGTTGTGGAAATGTCCGAGTGCCTCAGTGATGGAGGCGATCGTCGCGGCGATCTACGCTGCGCGGACAGCGGTGACAGTGGTGACAGCGACGACTCCGACGACGCGGTTAGAGCCCCTCCGGGACTTTGTTTTTGCGAAGGACCTCCCGCTAAGCTACGTGGAGCACCTAGATGCTCTAGAAAAAGATGTGCGCCAGCTTCGCATGAAGCAATCAAAGCTGACAGACTATGGCTTCTCTGCAAACAACTAGTTGCACTTGCACTACCTTACTTCCCTGCAAATAAAATGTTTTGATCTCTTTTTCTTTTTTTTTTTTCTCAACCCGCTTATAACAATTATCGGTTATAACGATGGTATTTTCTTGGCACTTGGATATTGTTGTAAGTGGACTAGACTGTACTTCAACACAAACTTTTCGGGCAGCAACGCGCGCGAACGGGCAGCGTCTCCAGCTGCTCCAGCTGGAAAAGAACGAAAAGGCGGAGCAGCTGGCAGCCCTGCGCCGTAAGCAACAAGATGACCTTTCAAACATAGGTCCTTTGCATGTACAAAGTGGTTTTGTAATTGTGTCTGTGTAATACATTGCTTTATGTTTTGCTGTCCTTAAAGAAGTACTGAAGTGGTTTTTAAAGAAGGCCATTTTAGCTGACTCGGCCTAGCTCGTATGCCGAGTTAAATGAGTGGTCGCTGGATAAACGACGGTTTAATCTTGAAACACAATACTCTCTCAGACTTCGTACTCTTCCTCAACATCCAAATTTTTCTTTTATTCGAGACATGAAATATTGAACGGGTCTTTCAAAAGAAGCCATTGTAATACGCCCCTTGGCACTCCGCGTGAAGGACGCCACAGGGAAGTATAGTCTTGATATATCCTGTCCTGTAATGTGAAAACTCCAGACAGACTTGCGCCTTGGGATGATGTGCCCATAACGTGCAACCTCTCCCTTAACAGAATACAACAAAAAGGCCGTTGCCACCAGTGTTATAAAAATGGAATTCTTTGAGATTGTGAGTCATTACAAGACAGACAGAAGTTTCTTCACCGGTGGTACAAAAGGCACTGGTTAGTGTTGGCTGTGCTGTGGGAGAACAGTCCATCCAATATTTTAGACATTCAATCCCCATGCATTTGTCTTCACTGTTGACCTTCTAGGGCTGACATTGGCTGTAGACCTAATTAAACAAAAATATAGAAAGTCCATAATATTTGAGACTCAGTTCCCCTCCATGGCCCTATAACTCCGCAACATCCTCCAAGAACCCTCTCGGCTCTCTTTACTCCGTAGTAGAGTAATAAATGCCCTAAACCAAAAAATTTGATATTCAATGCTCCTGGATGCCTAGCCATATAGGAATGCACGCCAATAAAGAAGCTGACCGAGCGGCAAGTGCATGCATAGACATCCATTGAAACCTACACCCATTCCAGTGACAGACTATAGGACTACTCTGTGAAACAAAATAAAACATTTCTGGCAAAGAAAATGGGACCCTGATCCTCCCAATAAACTCCATAGTGTTCAGCCTATTTCGGTGAATGGCGCAGTGCCAGACATCGGGAAAGATTTTACGAAGTTATCTTGTGTCGACTGCGAATAGGCTACACACACCTAACCCATGGCCACCTCTTGAAAGCGAAGACCCACTGATATGCGACCAACTGCTCAGAAACCCTAACACCCGTATTCATTAGGTGCAACTAACTAGCGCCATTTTAAAGTTAGTATCGCAACTAAGTAGTCGTGAGCTAAACGAAAAATCTGCGACTAACGAGCAATTACGAAAGACGGTATTCACGAGGCGCCGACTTGCTCTCTGCGAGCGGGCGATTATCTAGTCAGGAGTAACAGGGCAAAAATGACGTCGGCGGCCGTGTCACGCATGTGCTAGAGCCCTACCGAAAGTAACAGGATGTCAATAGCACTCACGCACACAGTTGACATCCGGTTGTGTCGAAATGAGCTGACAGAATCCAGTTCAAACCAATCTGACATCGGTCGTCACACCAACTTGGTCAGGTGTTTTTAACTTTGGTCGTGCTTTGTTTCTGCGTGATGGGTGCTTCCATGGCTCCGAAGCAAAAAAGACCGCGAGGTGAAAACTGGGATTAGACGGAAAAGTTAAGGCTCTGGATCTGATTCTACCTTACGTTGCTGTCATCAAGGACAAGTCGAACGAACACGAAGTCAACGTACGAAAAAAAGGCCTGGCAAGTAATTGAAACAAATTTCATAGTGGAGTCGACAACGAAAGTTTGCGACCCTGATCGTATTAAAGAGCAATGGAGACAGCATGAAGCCGACAGCAAAAAAGAATTCGCAGCGTTACTGAAAAGAACTCTCGAGGACGGAGGTGGTGCACCACCGATGGAGCCATCCGCCGTGGACACCGCAATAAAAGATGCTCTCCCTCACGAATTTGTTAGAGACACGAGTGCTTACGACGACGATGCGGATATCGACAGAGAAACGTGAGAGTTCATAAAGTCATTCTACTTCGTCCATATAATGAATGTGTAAATCCTACTATTTTTACTTTTGAGAACGACCGCACCAGAGCAACGTTTCGGGTGCATCCAACAAGACTGTGTACTGGTGGAAGAGGCCACACTAGAGCATGTAACTACACCCGCGGAGTTGCTGCTGAGCACGTATGTCCTACTTTTTGGGTGTATTTAGAACGTCCAGAGCTTTTTCTTAGTCGAGCAGGCTTTATGAAACTTCATTGCACAGGATTCATAACTGCCCAGCCATTTTCATTTCTTGATATTTTCTCCAAACAATGATGACGACGCAGATAGAAGAGTAAAAGAATTTCACCAGTGCACACAAAAAGATGCTTACAACCACCGAGATGCAGCACCACCTCTGAGGTAGGCGCTGCATCTCGGGATAAACAAATGCGCCACCTCAGGATAAGCAGACACACGTTTCTTGGCAGGGCAAAACATCAAAGACATCTGCTGGCCATTCGATTCTCGCTCGGCACTCCACAAAACGTTAGACTCAGCCTAGATTTCGAAGCAGGCAATGCCTCTAAGCGGATGCCAGGGCGCGTACACAAAGCCAGGGTGGAAGGACATATTACTTATAGGCTCATAGCCAGGAAGCACTGCCACAAAACACTAATAAAAGGCAGCAGTAAACTGATGTTCTATTTCCTGTGTAGGAATCTTGAAAGAAAGGTGGAGGGACAAGGCACCTCTCTCTCTAAAGATCTAGAAAGTTTTTACTGGTTAGTAAATTAAATGTATTGTACGTGAATACTTTTTTGAGAGTTGAGTATTACGTAGTTACCGTTTTGCCTGGTACTCACTAATTTAACTTAAACACTCTTTTTGGATATCGTTTGGAATGTCTGCAAAACGTAATGAATTTGCTAGCTTACTAGGAAAGGTGGAAATATATTTGTTTTCAGCTAGCTCACCTGAACGTTTAGGGCATGGAACTTCTTCCTGCAGATGTACAAAGCCTGCATTGGCCCTCCTGGATTTTTTTCTCGTATGCGAGTGCCGTCGATAAACCCAACGACACAGGGAAGCTCGTATCATTCGAAGAAGAGCTGGATCGTAGAGCACTGCTCCCTGCTGCCCCAGAGCCTCAGAGACCCGACCTACGATCCGTGACTGGGTGGGTTGGCTGAAGCCGTGGATGTTTCCAGCGTCGTCTTGATAGCAGCCTTTCGCAAAAAAGCGGAGGGCACCGAGAACTTGAAGCTTCGACGAGATTGCATTGTTCACCTAAGTTTGTTGAGGTCTGACCGAAGCAGGTTCACAACAAACAACACAGTCTCCTTACTCAGGCTGTACCGCCTTTTGAAATCGCAGTCGCTCCATTAAATAAATGAGTTCTGCCGATCGTGTACCGCACAGGGCATCATGCAAAGTGCTTGCACTCGTAAAAGCTCTTCGAGCTTAAAAGATCTTGCAGATCGGCCATATTTGCCGCTAAACTAGCCCTACCCCATGAGTGAGATTTGTTAGACTACTTCTTTGTCGCGTGGGTCGACTAGGCCCTAAACACGACCGGTGAACACCAAACGCTCACTTAGCGGCGACTGTTGTTCGCAACGTTATCATTTTAGTCGATGACGTCGCTTCTCAGTGATTAAACGTGCTACTCGTGCCTGGTGAATATGGGTATAAGTGTACTTCACATCCTTTTAGTGTGCCCGCAATTTCATTATGAACGCCGAACCTACTTTTCCATCTTTTTTAGAAAACGTATACCATTCCACTTGGCACTTCTGCTCGGAGACGACCGTTATACCGCACACACATTTTCAACCTTTTGAAAGCATCAATATTTTACATCACCTTTAAACAATAATTTCAGTCAAATGATATTCAATATACTGCAATTTTAAACTTTTAGTCTCGTGATATTCACTCGTCATCTGTTTGGCGCACTATGGCCTGTGTTGCTGCTGCGCCAGAAACCCCAAATTGATTCGTTCATTCATTCGTCTTCAGGTGGTGTTTCTATCAATCAGGTAATTGTATTTTCGGAATAAATAGCGCGAAGGTCAAGTACAAACTGACGGTACAAGCGCTAACTCACATCTGTCGTTTTAAAAATCACACAGAAGACGAGAAAGAGGTAGCGTTTCTCTCTCGGCTTTCTTTTCAATATGAAAAATTCGCAAATGAAATTGCCTTGATGGGAAGATGAAGTTATGTTGAAAGAATCATACCGAAAAGAAAGACGAGAGAGAAACGCTATCTCTTTCTCGTCTTCTGGGAGATTATTAAAACGACAGTTGTGAGTTAGCACTTGTACTGTCAGTTTGAACTTGACCTTCGCGCTATTTATTTCGAAAACGCATATCCAACTAGCTCACCTTAATATTTTAGTACAGGTAATTGTAATTCAGAAGTCGTTTGTAATTTCTTCAAGAATCCTCCTCCACTTCAACCAAAGCAGTTAAGAGCAAAAAAGTAATCACACATTCCCTTCAACACAGGTGTCAGAAGTACTTTTAATTTATTATTTATTTTAATAAAAATAAAGTAAATCATAAAATAAAAGGACTTCCGACACCTGTGTTGAAGGGAATGTGTGGTTACTTTTTTTGCTTTAAACTGCCTTTAATTTCCTTCTAAACTAGCATGTGATGTGTCAAAAATATCATATTTTGCCTGGAACACTTAAAGATGGTTAAGTAAAGCCACTTATCAGTATTTAATTTGCAGTTTCCTGCAAAAATTAAATATATCAAGCTTCAGCTTTGTAAGCTGGCCTTGGAGTTTTATGAATGTTCCAACCTCAGTACCCAAGAATTTTCTTTTTGCCATGAACAGTTTTGTTGACGTTACATTCTTTAAGGACACTACAGAATCGTTGCCGGAATCGGCCTGGACGGGTTTCGTCTGTGCATTCTCATTCTGAGGGTACTTGGTTGTGGACTACTTTTGACCCGTTCCCTTTGGCCATTCTTTTTGCCTTTAGTTTGCGCTCGAGGTACTTGTCAAGTTCATCTTGGTCCACAAATTTTCGGACTCTCTCCGCACTCAAAGACTGTATCGGTTTGAGGACTTTGCAGTTTTTAAGGACCTGCCCAAGTATGTCCGTGTCTAGTAGAGCATCCTTCAGGTCCTTGTGTTGAATGCAGCCATACATGGCCCAGAACTCGAACGAGTGCAAGGGCATTGTATACATCGAGTGCAGACCGACCGAAACCGACACGACAGTCCTAGTGGATATACAGTGTGACATGCACCCCATCACAGCGACAAAGATAATCGACAGTCATATCCAGTTTTCAAGGAAGGACCAAGGGCTACGAAAACTAAGTTCATCGGCCAAAAGTACAAAGTGCATGGCTACACACCAAGACCAGTAATCTGCTACAAATGCCACGTTATCGGGCACAAGGATAATCTGTACCCGAGTGATATGCGCAAATGCAACGAGTGCGGCGATGCACACAAAGAAGACATGGAATGCACGCACTTACCAAAAAGCTTCAAATGCAGCGGGGACCACCCGGCCATCAACCGGGCCTGCCAGAAAGGGCGATACCACCCCCACCAAAGCGGAACGCATTCCCTCTGAGGGCTTTTATGGACAGATCTTTTTAAGTATAGAATAGCACTGGGACTTCTCTTCACACTTCCTGCCACCACACGCTAGGGCAAGAACTGCCTTGCTTTACACAATGATAGAAGCAGCTTTTGAGCCTTTTGTAGCAGGTTCTGTAGCATTCAAAATACTGGTATGGAGCAGCCGCTGACGCTTCTGGAAGCAGATGTAAATGAAAAAAAAAAAAAAAGTGATTGCATATTTAATGGTGAATTCCGCTCGCAGATCTTGAGCGCTCCAAAAGCGCTCCATTTCGAGCGCGCATATTCCGCTCGCAGATCTGGCTCGACTTGGTCATCTTCCGCTCGTAGATCTCTGGCAGCTACCGCCCCGTGGAGCGCCTCCAACTCCGCCGAACTTGATCTGCGGGATTTCACAGATCTACACGGAAGTTGACAGAGCGCCACAGAGCGCGCTACGTCATTTCCCCTCCATGACGGTGGCGCATGCGCGACGAGGCGTTGCCGGCGGCTCGCGCCGTCGACGAAGGGACGGAGTCGAGTCGGTCGAGCTGGGTCTTCTCGGATGCGTCGGTTGTTTACGCGGGATTGTGAAGGCTCGAACGCTTCTACCTCGCGTTGAAAGCCGGGACAGGAGCGTGACAAATCGGAAGCGCTGACATCTGTGATCGTGAGAGGAAGAACGAGAAAAAGAACGACAGAAAATCGGAAGGAGGCAGACGCAAGGTTAGGCCTGTTCATTTTGCCGCCACTGATTGTTTACTTTTTTTACGCTGCATGCCACCGGCGTTTTCTCGTGCAATAAAGCAAGAACAGATTAGGCAACGACCGTGCCAGTGATGGTTTGTTACCTCTGTGTTTATTAAAGTAGTACCAGCAATTTGAACTCCACCGATGGCAATCGCTGTGCGTGCCCCGCCGCTTGGAGGCGGCCGAAAGGTATGTGACGGTGCCGAATGCGGACGTCTTCCTCGTTATTTGTGACATGGGCTCCGTGGTGTGGACATTTTCGCCCGTCCTGTGTCGTGTGTTATTTCTGCAACTAAGCAGTGACAGTTGTCACTGATCGTCGGGAAGATCAGTCGGCTAAGCGTTGGGGGGCTCGTCAAGTTCGAGCAGCGGCCATTTTGAACGGCCGAGGGAGGAGCGGGTGAGGGGTCGCTCCAAAAAGGCGAGTTCATCTTCCGCTCGTCGATTCGGAGCGTGTCCCACGGAGCGGAATTTTGCCTCCCTCATGGATTTTGGAAAGCGCTCCGGATCTACGAGTGGAATTCACCATAAATGAGTTTGTCTGTGATAATGATTGCCAGCTCCCCTTTGATACTGGAGCATATTACTTATCACATTTCGTGCTAAAAATAAATAGGATGCAAAAGGAACAGATAGCCTTCTTTCTTGTAAATAAAGCTCTAATCAGAGCGTTTTTTTGTTTTTTTTTAATGGGAGTTAAAAATGGTTGAAAAATAAATCATAGCCCAACCCTTCAGTTGCGATAAAGTCTCCCTCCCATCCCCGTTCTACACTCGGTAGTTTAATTGGCCTGTAAATATAATTTCTGCAAAATGCCAGCAAAAACCAGCGTATCCACTACACCAATAAAAATGCGTCCCCCAAGTTTTAGGAACATGCCACACTCAAAACTCTAATATCATAAACTACAAAAAAAACACTAACAAATATTATGAAAGCCTACACTTGCGCTTTAAATGTGACACTGCTCTTCAGCAGCGTTGGAACTAGAGTTAAATCGAAGTTGACGACTCGGTCATTCGACAGCTGCACAAGAACTACCGTATTTATTCAAAAATAGAGACCCATGTTTTTCTACGTTTGTTTTTCTTATATTTTTTTCGGCTGTTTCCTATTTTAATTATTATTAGAGATTAATTTGCAATGAAGACAAAGAAGGTCGATCTGTAGTAATCCTGAGAATGAATTCCGTGCCTATTGAGCTAACCCTCCAACAGGTCAGCCGCTACTCCTAGCACTCCGGTGCAAAGCGGTGAAGCCCGACGCATGCAAGCTCATGCGTGGTGAGATGTAGTGAAGGTTGACGGAAGCGGCACAAGTGCCACGGTACTCTGCAGTCACGGCACGAAGGCATGTGGCAGACATGATAATCGAGTGATTTCACCAGGAGCAAAAGATCCTGGTTCTGTCTTATCACAGTATACCACCATCCTACAATTTTGCAAAGTTATCTCGAGACGTTTAGTCCTGACCTCGCAGACATCGTCTGGTAATTTAGACAATGTCGACGATCAACTGGCCAGCGCATCAACCGGCCAGAGCGATTGACGAACAATCCCTATACTTCGTTTCACCTGAAGTCGACACTACAGCCGACTCTACGAGCCAATGGGACCAATCAAACAGCATAAAAGCACAACATGATGGCATTCATCTCCTTGTACGTGTTTTTTCATCGGCTAAACCAATTGGGTGCAGTGAATGCCCCGTAACTCGCGCTTTTAGTATGTGTGTTTGAGGCTGTATGCATTCAAGCTTTCGATTGTGCTCAGACCTAAGATGAAACAAATAATACGGCGAGTAGAGACAGCGTGAAATATATTCGTACCATTTTGTTTCCTACTATTTTTTTTAATGTTAGGGCCGACCAATATTAAATTATTTTTATATTTTGCTTTAAG
>JAZHYW010060261.1:0-10509 GCA_037355805.1 Ixodes ricinus | reverse complement strand
ATCACGGCCTATACTCGGCGTAAACTATTTTCGTTCTACATTGTCAAGACTAGCGTAGCTTCCACAGCGCTTCGGCCCCTGCTGCGAGAGCACGTGGTTTTTTTCGACGTCGCACTCACTCGCGCGGCTAGCTTTGACAGAGTTGGAGCACTGCCGTAGCTACGCTGGCCTTGACAACGTGGCACGAAATAGTTGACGTCGAGTATAGATGTTGCCTGCTCCCCACCAACACCATAGAGCGAACAGCTGCGGGGCAACGCTTCGTCGCGTTCACCGCACACGCGATCACTTTCTCTCCCAAGCACGAATATATCCGTTTCAGTGGGCTTGCTGTCCCTGTACTGCCTTGCAAAGCACTGTGAACATCAATCACGAGTCGCCCTTTAAATCCTATTAAGCCGCCCAGAAAGGCAGCCGGTATCATGTTTTAGTGTCCATGCAGTCTGTGTGCTCAGTGGCAGAGGGGTGGACGCATTTTTGTCACTCGGGCTGAAGAATTATTATCATTTTGTGAAAACACCTGAGACTGGGTGGAGCGCTCACACTTATCATTAGTATAAAATAATTAAAGGAAGACTCATATTTGGAGTCCATAGTGCTTCGTGCGAGGTTATGCCCTCAGTATTTCTTTAAGGTGTCTGTACTTCCAGTTAGAACTGGAGCTACAAAGGTCGTGCAAGATTGACCGGGAAATTTTGTCCCACACTGAAAATCTAAAACGCTACAAGCACAAAACTCTGTTGTTGTTGTTGTTTTTGTTGTTGTTGTTGTTCTTCTTCTTCTTCTTCTCCTTCTCCAACTCCTCCTCCTCCTCCTCCTCTCCTCCTCCTCTCGTGAGCGCCCAGGCACCGCTGTAAAAAATTCAGCACCTCTTTGATTTTCTTGGCATAGAAAGAGATAGGCTGCGTGACTATAATATATACAGTCGGACTATAATGTCTGTGCGGTTCATTTGTCACTGCCACTCCTTTGAAAAACTGTTGGCACCTATCATATGCTCTTCTCCGTGACCTCGATTTTTTTCCTCACTCTGTGTGCTTCGAACCTTGTCAAAATTTCAGCTAGGTCAACTTTCTCCTTCACACAAATTTGATTATGCACCGCTGCTCTGCAGCTACAGACACACTGCTTGCCGCCATGATGGTTGGAACTACTATGCATTCTTATGAGCAAGGTCTCGGTGAACCTTGAACGGCCCTTAATAATAATTGGGGTTGTGAGGATATTTATAAGTGCGTAGTTGGTCAGTCATTTCAAAGTTGCCACGAGTCACTCGCTGTAGATGAGTAATTTAGCCAGTGAAGTACAACCGCTAGCCTGGGGTCTTTAACGTGCATCACGCAGTAGTGGTACACGACCGCACTCCGGTACGATGCTCGTCCAGATCGAACCGGGCAGGGATGGGAATTGAACCCAGGATCCTGGGTTCTGCAGCGCGAACTTTCGCTCCACGTGCTCCAAGCTGGTGTGCGCTAGCCCACTCGGCCACCGATCTCCCTGAACGGCCCTTATATATGGCAGTGTTTGTAATTATGAACGAAAGGTATTCATGAGTTGTTTCGTTAATTTCTTGCCAAATTTCTGCAGGTTCGCGCCGTTGCGCAGCTGATCGCATCTGGTATTCAGCCCCTCCAGAATGTCAGTGTTATCCGCAGACTGGAAGCCGGAAAGAGGCTCGAGTGGAGTACGCATTTTATCACCAAAGGACTTCAAGGTGAGGAAAAACGTTCCGGAAAACCATGAAAATATTGGCTCCATCCAAGTCCATGTATCAGCGTTTTAGGTGCCTTGAGAAATATGGTTCGTGTTAATGGGAACACGTAGCCCCTTGAAGGTTTTGTTCCGTATCTCCGGCCATAAAAATAGAATGGCCCTTTTTGAGACATTACTGGTGTCATGGTTGAGCGGCAAACAGTAGTTAAGATGATGTCAAGTTCCAGTCACTAAGCCTATTTTACCAGCAATGACGTTTAGACTACTGGGTGATTCAAGGGGAGGCCAGGCTCTTTAAATCGACCGCAAAATTCGGTTTCTTAACCTATCGCGCTACGACTTTGTGCAGCGTTGCCCACAGATGGTGCATTTTTTTGTAAAATTTGCAAAGAGCGAATTTACCTGAGGAAAAAGTAAAGAAAGAAAAAGGGTTAGCTCCTATGGAAACGCAGCGACGCCACCGGTCTTCAAACAACATGGCGCCGTTTCGCACGGGAGACAAGAAATGGCGAAACGAACGCCGCCAAGGCAGAGGCTCTGCGCCAACGAACGAGCGTACGGCGCTGAGAGCCAGCGTCTTTAGCAGACGATCTTTTCGACACAAAAGCGGCGAGCGTTCCGCAGGCGGCGACAGTCGCAGAAACAAAAACAGGCGCGGTAACAGGGAACTGCAGCTCCTTGTCTGCTAAAGAAGCCGGCTCTCCGCGTCGTATGCTCGTTCGTTGGCGGCAGCTGGCGTCGCGACCACTTGCGCTATCTCTTGTCTCCCGTGCGAAACGGCGCCGTGTTGTTTGAAGACCGGTGGCGTCGCTGCGTTTCCATAGGAGCTAAGCCTTTTTCTTTCTTTACTTTGCCTCAAATAAATTCGCTCTTTGCAAATTTGACAAAAAAAAATGCACCATCTGTGGGCAACGCTGCACAAAGTCGTAGCGCGATAGGTTAAGAAACCGAATTTTGCGGTCGATTTAAAGAGCCTGACCTCCCTTGAATCACCCGGTAAGTGTGAATGACAGTTGAACTTTTCGACGCGAACAATGTTACTCCAAATTTCATTCTAGAGTAAAATTATGCAAAATATAGGTAGTAATCACTAGATTAAGATTGTACAAATGACGCAAACAATGCATAATAGCGGTTTAGGTATTAAACTAGTAATACAGCTCTAACATGTTACTCACAGCCTCATTAATGTTTCAGAATAAAACAAATTAAGCAAAAAATGTGTAGGATGTATAACAGGGCTTTGGATAGTACTAAAGATTGCTTCATCTAAATAGGAATATTTTTTTTAGAGCACAGCTCTTGGCGCCCGTTTCCGGCTTAAGCGGCGTCGGCGTCGGCGTCGGCGTCGGCATTAGCGTAACCGCAAGACCCCCCCCCCCGAGGACCTCGGGAGGACCTCGCGGAGGACCTCGGGTTCCCTCGGAAGGACCGCGGGAGGACCTCGGGGAGGGGGGTCACGTGACCCCCCCCTCTTCCCTCCGTACCCTTCCGTCCTCCTCCTCCTCAAGAGCTGAATCTAATTCGGCATTACAGGGAGTTGTAAACGGCTTTCACTTTTTGTTGCTACTTCTAAGTTCAGGAGAAATTTTGATGGAAAAGGAGCTTACCACAAACAGAACCACTGAAACGCTAAAGATGAGTTACTTATGTATACGGCGGAACAAGTCCGTCTAAGTTCCACGGCTTCTCGAGCGAAGGAAATTTGGAGAATCGCTCCGGGTGGGTTCTAGATAACTGTCTGTGGCTCGGCGGTAGGTGAACGTAAGCGCAGGTGTCTATGGCCGCCGCAGATCCACTGGCCCTTTAAGGGGTATTCACATGAGAAAGAAATCCCGGAAATTGCTCCTCGGTGAGCGCATCAAGTGACGAAAACGTCAGGCTTTTTGCGATGCGGCTCACTGACGTCAGCTACGCAGCGGGGAGAGGAAGAAATGGTCTGGCGGCACAAAGAATCTTGGTTTAGCAACGAATCTGTTTGTCATCGATTATATTTTGTCGTTAAACTATTTGATGTAGAAAAAAGAGCCAGCTAAATTCGTCTGCGATGGTATCAAGTGTAAAAACCGGTAAATTGGACTGCAAACGCTGACATGCCTCGCACCGGTACCTCGTCCGAGTGAACGACAAAGCTGAAAAAGAAAATGCGCCTGCTGTCGACGTCACGCACATTACTACGCCCATTTCTCCCCCACGTAAAAACTGCTTAACGAGGGAAATCGGTCTCTAAGAAAGGCGGGAGGAAATGCGTTGCTCTCGTCGACTAGCAACTATCACAGGGACTACAATCAGACTCTTATTTAACTTGAATAATCAGATACAAAAAATACCGCAAAATAAAGACAAGACAGGCGCTGCCCTGTAGACCCTATCCTTTCTGCTCAACTCACTTTTTTCACCTGGTACTCAGTAATTTGGCTTAAAAACTTGGGAATACCCTGTAAAATGCTGGCTACAATAGAAGATGAAACTCACTGCTGACGTGTTATTTACTTACCGAAGAGACTGGAATATGATGGGGCGGAGCATGGAAGCACATATCATCACTCTCTCGCACATTTTCATGCCTTCACTCTTACATGCGGAAAGACGCGTTCTAGTGGTTTTTAGCCGACTTGCTGGCCGTGTACGCACAAAGCTTACCCAGGTAAAAACCCGAGCCCAAATGTACAACAACAAAAAAAGATTATTTCACTTCGCGTTTGAAAAAAAACAACCTTCCACACTTTTTTTCCCTTTAATGAAGCATGACAGTCTTACTGGAAGCAAACTCAGATTTCGCGAGTGTTCGTTGCGCGCCCTGGCCCAGCATAGCCAGGAGAGTTTGTCCAGTTGGTCATCTTCCCAAAGTCTTGCGCCCGAACCAACTGCGAGTGTACGCACGCGCCGAGGTTTGACGACATGTTAGAGTGACCCTAGGCGACGTTCCCTCGCCACAGTCTGTGCACCCTCGGTATCGTCGCAAGAAAGAAAAGAGCGATCAGGCGACGCTTCGAAAAGACACGACGGTCTGTGCCGGGAAGACAGGTATTGAACTTAAGCGTCGGCTGTGTTTATCGTAAAGTTTTTTGTCACTGTTGCGGGTACCCAGGTGGCACAAAGCGTTCGATCAGGCTGCCCGGATGTTGAACTATCTCTTGCCGTCTCCACCGCGAGGCTGCCAAGTGCAATCGGCCACGCGGGGGCGCTCCGCCATTGATAAAAAGCCAGCCAAAAGGATACGCGAGGATTTTGTGGATCGCGGCGGGCGACGATGAGAGTCAACATTTGATTACGACGTGTTGTTGAACCAGTGCATTACGTCATTCTTTGAAGCGGATAGAAGCAAGGAATGCCCGCTATGGTTAGATGAACAGATCAAAATACGGCTGCATTTTGCTTTTCTCTTGGCCAGCTTTAGAAGCAGTGCTCTCCAAGACAGCGGGCAAGTACTGCGTCGGGGACAGCGTCACCATGGCCGACATCTGCCTGGTGCCTCAGGTCAACACCGCGACACTCATTAGGATTGACATGACGCCGTATCCGACCATCGTGCGCATAAACTGCGCGCTCATGGAGCTGCCAGCTTTCAAGGTTGCCCACCCATCCCGTCAACCAAATGCTCCCGACAATTACGGAGCATTTCCGGACCTGGAGAAGATTGCAAAGTAAAACAGTTTCCGCAGCGATCGTTGGATTGAAGACAAGCGTCGCAGTATTTGTACCTCAAAAGAAAAGAAAACAGTAAGTGGATCTCTACTTGTGTGATGCTAATCCATGTTTGTACAACGACGTTTTGTGTTACAGAAGAGTGAATTTTCCTCCAAAGGCGTTGGTTCCGGCGAATGCGTGGGAAAACATTCTTAAAAGAAAGTCTGCACTTGACCAATTCCACAGTGCTATGAGAATGCATACAAATGCGGGCAGAAACCGAGTAAGCGAAAGAGACGAGAGCGAGCAAATACGTCACAACCCCGAGCTCTGGTTGGAATAATTAACAGGCAGATGTCAAGCTAGCTGATTTTCAATCCACTGCACTGGTCGAACAAGTTCGAATGCGAAAGCTAAAACGCCAGACGCCGACGTTACGCGTCCTAACGCGTTGAACGACCGCAGCGGAAAGAAAGGCAGCTAGCTTTGCATTTGCCCACTAATTATTTATTCGAAGGCCTTATATGTCTCTTTATTCAGTCGACCTTTAAAGTCCTTGAGCGAAAGCACGTCGGCACAAAAGGTACGAAAACGCGTCGGCGACATGAAAGGTACGAAAACCGGTGACACGAAAGGTACCAAAACGTTTACGCGACTTCTGCGAATTTTTATATTCCCCTTGTTCCTCGGCTGGCGTCGAACCAGCGACCTATCGTTCAGTAGTTCGACGCGTACCACCACATCCGTAAATCATGCGTCTCTCTTCAATTCATCGGCGCGTGGGCTTTCGCCTTCAAGTCGTTTAGGGATTACATAAGAGACCTTGGGATTTTTCCCAACCTGTGCTCGGTGTTTTGAAGTTGCCGCGCACTCTCGTCTCCTCCTCTCCTTCAGCTTCCCCCCGCATAGGAAGTTTCGAAAAATGTACTATACTCTTACAAAAACAAGTTCTACGAATTCATGATGCTTGGTTCGTTCTCAGCCTCAGGACATACTAGTCTAAAAATGTGTTGACGTGTTGGCTTCTTGTTGACTCTGATTACTTCGTTTGACCTTGACTTCTTGTTGACATGGTCAACAGAAAGTTAATATGATTTTGTGTTGAAATTTTTGTGGTAATTTTCTTCAGCCTGTGTCAAAAGAAAATCTGTTGACTTTCTCTTAACTCTACGTTGATTTTTTTTCTGCTGACTTCATGTCGACAGTGTCGTCAGAAAGACTGCTGACGTTCTGCTTATTTCGTGTTGAAAATGTTCAGTTTACTTTCTGTAGCCTGTATCAATAGAAAAGCTATAGACTTTCTGTTGACTTTTTATTGAACGTAGTACATCTTTACTATACGTATGTCAAAAGCCACAAAGTTCCCCTATAGCCTCTTCCAAGCTGAGAACAGTAGGGAGGAGCTCCAGTTGTCCCGTTTCCTGCGCGAGCCTTCTACTCTTGACAACGTTTTGGAGTCTGGCACACCTCGAGCGCGCAGTCAAAGCGCGGCGGAAGGCATGCAGCGCGTGCTGGAGGAAAGGCGTTCGAGAGGCACGCCCTCCCGTTCTCACTTTGGAAGTGACTATAGTCACTTTATAGACCTTATTAAACTTCTAAACTAGTAAAGAAAAGCAAAAGACCGGTCTTAAAACTGCCTTGACTCATCTCGTCCTGACCGGTGCTACGCAAAGAAGCAATAACATTTCTTCTATAAGCCGTTTTTGTGGATGTTGTTTTAGCGACTGCGCCAGATTATTATTAGTTGCACAAATGCTTTTTAGTAGGATACAGAGTCCACGAACTTCGAGACACTGTTTTCCCTTTGACAGACTCCCGAGGAGGAGATCGGATACTTGGAACCTTAATAAATGTTGATGGGGCTACGAGCCAAATTATTACCTTTAAAATGTAGACTACACAAGGCTCCGGAGCAGTCAACGGGACTGTGATCCAGGTGTTGTGTGCCTCATGGTGTTTGTGTTTGTTTCTTATGTGTGTCTGGGGGATGTATATAGTGCGTTCGAACACCACAGGGACACCATTTTCTAACAAAATCAAAAATATAAAAAATTGTTGAGATTTTTTTTTTTTACGTTATTCCGCGGCAGTTAATCTTGAGCAGAGTGAAAAGCTGCAGTAAGCCATTAAAATTTTCTTGAATAAATAGCTAAGGTGAAAATTTTATTTTACGCGACTGAAGATTTTTAATTGAAAAGCAACAGAAAAAGCATCTTGGAGGCGACTAAAAGTCGGTTGACTTTCTATAGTTATTTATAGTCAATATTTAAAAGAATGTCACCAGAAAAGCTAGAGAAAGTCAGATGAAAATATATTGACATTTTATACCCTCTGATGACTTATTTCAACATCCTTTCAAGACAAAAGCACGACAATTTTTTGTAGGGGCTCGACTGGTGCCCCATGCGCGCAAGCACGTTCAGCGTGCGGGTGAACAGGGTTCTGCCAAGCTTGCAATAGACCCTTTCTGAAATTCGGTATGGCCACCTGGATAACTATCATCACCTAAGTTAAAGTCCACTAGAGGAGGGGCAGTGAGCTCAGCGAGCGATCACGGTTGCCGCACTTTGTGTCGAAGGCACGAGAGGACGCCACTAAAGCATGGGACGTAGTAGCGCATGCTTCGCATTGCCTTTCCTGCGCTACTGGCGTTGTCTTCGTCGTTGTCAACGTAGTCGATTCGGCATTGCACTTCATCCGACATAAGAAACAGAAAATACGGGGAAAAGATCTGAACGGGAGCCAGTTCTTCTGCCAAACCGCCAAGCCAAACCTGCTTGCCGAAGGCCCCAGAACGTTAGGATCCTCCAGCCCATGCTACTGCAGCGCCGTTGTGTACATCCGGGACCTTTCCACGCTCGCCGCTTCGCAGAAATACATGGCGCGCGTCGTGGCCAGATCTACCCCTGCATCTAGTTCATTCTACCCAAGTGTATATCATTTGTACATTCTAATGGCTGCCTTTTGATGGCTGGTAACGTAAGAATTTGAGGACAGGCAACGATGCGGAGCCTAAACATTCGAGACGTTAGTCCGCTGTGTTTCCGTTTAGTGTCAACATGACGAGATTTATAAGCTTCTGTGCGCTACGTATTTGAGTATGCCATGTGAAGCCTTGAAATGTTGGGCTTCGGCATGCCCCAGACAGCTCATGACCATGAAATGTGGTGAAGTTTATCAAGAGATATAGACCTTATCCCCTAGGACGCCGCCATCTTGAATTGTCGTCACTTCCAATATAGGCGAAAACATTGCTTTGCCGTTGCCACGCCAAAGACATTTAGGATTTAAGCGTAACTGCCACATATTCTCGTTTTGTCTCCACTCTATTTTTTTACTATTTACAGGTTGTAACGTTTTATAATTTTTTCCTCGCCCATACCATATACGCCTATTAGGTGGCTGGGGACGAGAGTGCACGAAAAAGGTCTATACACCTTTTCCACAAGGGCGCAGCCATCTTGAATGTCGTCACCTCTGCTAAGCGGTAACGCATCGTTTTGATCGCTCCACGCTGCTGGGTGCATGGTATTTACGAAAATGCGTGATTGTCACACATGCTTGTTTTGTCTCAGCCATTTTAGATGCGGAGCATCTCTTGCTCGGGTCTATGTCCCGCGGCGTCGTAGTCCGCACCCACACTACGCACGCGCAACTCTCCTCCTTCCCTCTCTCCAACAGCTGCGCGTTACTCTCTCCGCTCTCTCTCTCTACCAGCTGCGTGCACTGCGCGTGCGTTCGATTGTACTCACACCGCGCGCGCACGCGCAACTCTCCTCCTCTAGTCTCCTCTCCTTCAAGTGTGAAAAAAATAAACGGCGAGCGGCGAGCGTTCCAAGTTTCTCTGCCGCGAGCCGCGACGAAGGCTCGCGTAGGGGGTTACGCTAGGGCAGTCGGTGGCGCCATCTCTCGACGTCAGCACGCAACTGACTCTTTCCTCGGAACCAACACGATGCTCCGCATCACCCCATGGTTCCCCTCGGGAAGATGGTGTAATTTTTGCCTCACCTCACCTATTTTATAACAAACGCCACTAGGTGGTGCTCCAGTCTTTGACATCCCAGAGAACTTACAGTTTATAAAAAGAATGAACAAAGGCCGCCTTAACACAGCTGCTTGAAATGTAGATGAAACGTTTAACCACCAATTCTCTAGGTGAACGTCAAAAGAACGAAGGAGTGCGAGATCTGTAAAAATGTTTCGAGTATTCTTTTAAACGAACTTGCTTCCTCCAAGTTGTAATATTATATAGCCGAAGGCCCTCGTTGAATCTCTTACTTTGTTGTCCGTGTAGCATTTATGCTTTCTAGCACTGGTGACATAAGCAAGCTCAACAGGCTTGCAAAGATGGTGCGATCGGAAGTCGCTTAGGACGCAAGCTGCAGTTCATGTTTGTAAACAGCAAAAGGGTCTATACCAAATGATTGACGAAAGAAAAGTAAATGCATTGTACCAAACGTTTTTATACATGAATGACTTCGTACGCTGCCGCTGTCGTGGCAGCTTATGCAACCGCAATCTTTACCGAGAAACGGATGCGGGGAGCGCTACGTGCTTCGCATTCTTAGCGGGGCTAGTGGCGTCACACTCCACTTCGTACCCTATCGTTGCCATGGCAGCTTATGCAACCGAAATATTTACCGCGATACGCATGCGAAGAGCGCGACGTGCTTATCATCTTTCACGTGGTTTTGACACTTATTTTGTGATTTTCTTATTGAAACAATTGTCAAAACAACATGAGAAGAGATAAGGGGCGCGCGAACGGTGATAAGACGCGCGTGTGGGCTCTTTTACGATTATATTTTATCTGTCGACTACCGTTTTGCCGACGGACGGGGAGAAACCCGACCAACGAGGCATCTACAGCTTCGCTGTAAAATAAAAGTCGAAATTGTGCCTACAAACATTTAGAGAAAGGTGCCGCGTATCTTGCGTCGGCGACGGAAGGGTAAATGACCTGAAGCAGAGCGTTATCACTACTTTCATACAGGCAGCAAGTAGAGGAATGTTCTGAACAAGAGCACTCGGTGACAGTCGAGAATGGGGTGGGATTTCTTTGAAGAGTACAAAATTAATTTAAAAAATGGATCCGGGCCGAACGGGATTCTAACCCCATTCCTCTGTGTGACCGCCGCACGCGTTGCCAACTCCGTCACGCACTTT
>JAZHYW010060259.1:0-53158 GCA_037355805.1 Ixodes ricinus | reverse complement strand
CATCTTTTGAAATTTGGACGCACGCGCCTCGCCATGGAGCCTTTTTTTAGAACAACCCAGTTCAAAACAAAAACTGGAATATAAAATGTAGATCTCTCGAGTCTATCCTGGTACTATGGCAAATACCGCAAAGTGATTCCTTTGAGAAAACCGCGGTCTCAAAGTGGGGATGGTTCTGCCCTTTCTACGCATTCCATCATCTTCTGAAATTTGGAAGCACGCGCCTCGCCATGGAGTCCTTTTTAGAACAACTCGGTTTAAAACAAACGGTGGAATATAAAATGTAGATCCCTCAAGGCTATCCTGGTACTATGGCTAATATCCCAAAGTGATTCATTTGAGAAAACCGCGGTCTCAAAGTGGGGTATGGTTATGCTGTTTCTACGCATTCCTTCATCTTTTAAAATTTGGGCACCCGCGCCAGGCCATGGAGTTTTTTTTTTTTAGAACAACGCAGTTCAAATTAAAAGGGGAATATAAAATTGTGATCCCTCGAGTTTATCCTGGTACTATGGCAAATACCCGAAAGTGATTCCTTTCAGAAAACCGCGGTCTCAAAGTGGGGATGGTTCGGCCGTTTCTACGCATTCCTTTATATTTTGAAATTTAGACGCACGCGCCTCGCCATGGAGTTCTTTTAGAACAACGCAGTTAAAAACAAAAGGTGGAATACAAAATTTAGATCCCTCGAGTCTATCCTGGTACTATGGCAAATACCTCAAAGTGATTCCTATGAGAAAACCGCGGTCTCAAAGTGGGGATGGTTCTGCCGTTTCTACGCATTCCTTCATCTTTTGAAATTTGGACGCACGCGCCTCGCCATGAAGTCTTTTTAGAACAACCCAGTTCAAAACAAAAGGTGGAATATAAAATGTGGATCTCTCGAGTTTATCCTGGTACTATGGCAAATACCCCGCAGTGATTCCTTTGAGAAAACCACGGTCTCAAAGTGGGGATGGTTCTGCCGTTTCTATGCATTCCCTCATCTTTTGAAATTTGGACGCACGCGCCTCGCCATGGAGTCTTTTTTTAGAACAATCCGATTCAAGACAAAAGATGGAATATAAAATGTAGATCCCTCGAGTCTATCCTGGTACTATGGCAAATACAGCAAATTGATTCCTTTGAGAAAACCATGGTCTCAAAGTGGGGAAGGTTCTGCCGTTTCCACGCATTCCTTCATCCTTAGAAATTTGGACGCACGCGCCTCGCCATGGAGTTTTTTTTTTTTTAGAACAACCCAGTCGAAACCAAAAGGTGGAATATAAAATGTGGATCCCTCGAGTCTATCCTGGTACTATGGCAAATACCCCAAAGTGATTCTTTTGAGAAAACCGCGGTCTCAAAGTGGGGATGGTTCTGCCGTTTTTACGCATTCCTTCATCTTTTGAAATTTGGACGCACGCGCCTCCCCATAAAGTTTTTTTAGAACAACCCAGTTCAAAACAAAAGATGGAATATAAAATGTAGATCCCTCGTGTATATCCTGGTACTACGGCAAATACAGCAAAGTGAGTCCTTTGAGAAAACCGCGGTCTCAAAGTAGGGATGGTTTCTTCCGTTTCTACGGATTCTTTCATCTTTTGAAATTTGGACTCACGCGCCTCGCCATGGAGCTTTTTTACAACAACTCAGTTCAAAACAAAAGGTGGAATATAAAATGTAGATCTCTCAAGTCTATCCTGGTACTATGGAAAATACCCCAAAGTGGTTCCTTTGAGAAAACCGCTGTCTCAACGTGGGGATGGTTCTGCCGTTTCTATGCATTCCTTCATCACTTGAAATTTAGACGCACGCGCCTCGCCATAGAGTTTTTTTAGAACAACCCAGTTCAAAACAAAAGGTGGAATATAAAATGTAGATCGCTCGAGTCTATCCTGGTACTATGGCAAATACCCCAAAGTGATTCCTTTGAGAAGACCGCGGTCTCAAAGTGGGGATGGTTCTGCCTTTTCTACACATTCCTTCATCTTTCGAAATTTGTGCACACGCGCCACGCCAGGGAACTTTATGAAGACAACGCATTTCTCAGCTAAAGGCAGAATATAAAATATAAATCCCACCAGGACGTCTTGGTGTTATGGCAAATACCTCAATGTAACTCCTTTTTGATAAAAGAACGGTTTCAAAGTGGGGATGGCCTGGCCATTTATACGCGTTCGTTCATCTTTTGAAATTCTGGCACGTGCGCCTCATCTAGGAACTTTTTGAGGTTGACCGAGAGCTGAACTGGTCACGAAATACAAAATTTAAGACCATCAACTACAAGCTGCTACTATGGCAAAACCTCTAAAATCAGCCATCTTTGTGAAAGCTTGTAATGAAGTGGATATGGTTCGACGGTTTTTAGGCATCCGTTCGTCATTTCAAATTTGGGAATCCGCGCCTGGTCTGGGGACGTTTCGAGGTCGAACGAGTTCTCAACTGGCGACGATATACAAAATTTAAGAACGCCGACCACTAGCCGGTGTCACTTCAAAATCTTGGGCTTCCGCCCTTTTGGAGGAATGTGATATCAAGTTGGATATTTCAATACACTCTTCTCCAGACTTTTTTTTTACCTTTGGTTTTTGGGTTTAAGGCGATTGCAATAATTTGATGTAAACATTTACTACGTGATTAATTCTTACTTTTGGCATGTGAATGTTAAGTTCACAAGAGCAATCATCCTCTCATTAATTGGGTACTCATCGCAGTGCTCCCACTCCTTACAATGAAAAATCACTTCGTTATAATCACATAACATCATTAATTAGCGCGAATATTTTGAAAACCTCTTTTATAATTTTAGAGTGTCGTCAAATAAAACAGCTGTTTTTGTTTGCTAGTTTATTGATGAGAGCCGCACAATATTGGCAATGATCACAAACGTGGAAACGAGAATTTGAATCCAGCTTACCGTATTTACTCAAGTAATAGCCGCACCATTTATGAACAAGGCCCTTGCGTTTACTTTCCCACAGAACACAAATACAGCCAATCATTGCGTTGCGCCTAAATAACATGGCGAATAACCAGACCGAGCACACTATTCTCCATGCAAATGCAATCTTCACAGATGGTATCTTCGCACAAAGACGTTATCTCTGTCCTGTAAACAGCTGGAATCATACTGTCGATCGCGGTGATTGGCAATCTGCGTGCTCCGCGGAAAAGCGAACCCTCGGGTTTTCTTCATAACCAGTGCGGCTATTACTCAAGTAAACACGGTATTTGACAAATTGGTCTCAGGAACCCAAGAAAATATTTTTGAGAAAAAACAAAATGTACCCAGCACATTATCGATTCTTCTGGTTTACTGCAGTGGTATGGCAAATCTTCTACTTTGTTGTATCTTTAAAGTGTGCTGATTTGACTTCGTTGTTTCTCACAAATTTGAATGAGGTGCATCCGAAATATATTTTTCTACAGATGTTGTGCACATTTCGGCACTACAGAATTCCCCAAAATATTGGGGAGAGTTTCTAATTAATTTATAAAATCAAAACGAGCCTTCTATATCCAAGAATAAACTCCAAACTTTGATTAACATGGATACTAACCGTTAAGGCAATTCACTAAAAAGGTTATTCGACTGAGGAACCTGCAGTTTACACGTCATATTGAAATTTTTGTAATATTATAGCGGTATATGATAGAACTAAAGTGGCGAAGTGGACGAGTTGGTTCATGTCTTATAAAATTTGGAAGCGCTAACAAAGACGAGGACAAAAAAGGGGGAGGCGCTCGTCCTGTTCGCCTCCCAGTTTTTTGTTCTCGTCTTTGTTAGCGCTTTCAAATTTTATAAATATGTGATAGAATTGAGTAGTAGCATGGCAAACTGTTTAAAGCGTAACGTTTCGGTGTTATGGTCATATTTGTATATTAAATACATGGGCTTCTATGGGAGCGCTGCCGTAACCCGCTAAAAGATGGCGCAAGCATGATCATCATCATCATCATCATCATCATCATCATCATAATGCCTTTATTTGTGGCAATCAACAACCAACAAAGGTCTACACTATGGCACAGTGAAAAAATTGCACAGCTGTACAACATGCTCAACTGATGAAACTAGCATGCAACAAAACACGACAGTACATTTTTTACATACAGCATACAATGGCACAAATTTCTGGGGATGCATAACCTTGCGTCTGCTGCCGTCAGGATTTCCGTCGTTCCTTTTCTCGTTCTTCCTTTCGAGATCACAGATGTCAGCGCCCTACGATTTGCCACACTCCAGTCCGCCTCTGCACCCCTGATCCACGCGGGGTAGGAGCGTTCGAGCCGTCACAATCCTACGTAAACGACCGACGCGTCCGAGCACATCCAACTCGACGGTCCGACCGGTCCGGCGACCTCGCCGCGCATGCGCACCGCCGAGTGAAAGGAAATGACAGAGCGCTTCTGTCGACTTCCGCGAAGCGCCGTCAAATTCCATGGATCAAATTTGGTGAGGTTATAGGCGCACCACGGGGCGGGTGCTGCCACAGATCTACGAGCGGAAGATGTTCAACTTGAGCCGGATCTGCCAGCGGAAGATGCGCGCTCAAAAAGCGCCTCTTTTGGATCGCTCCAAATCTGCAAACGGAATTCACCGTAACTTCACACTGTCCAAACATACGCAAATCACGTTCTATACTGCAGCCTCACCAACCCACAACAACGAGCGAGCGCCTGGCGAAGCCATTCCGTCAGTGCAGCGAAGGTGGCACTTGATGGGCTTTTGAACGAGCAGCAATTTCTATCCGAATTCAGTGGATATACTTCCCCGCTAAATTTCGCGGGGAAATTACGACATCACATCAGATGACACGATAGTGTCACGCGAACCATGACGTGACATCGTGATGACAACCATCGTCATAACGTCACGTGACACCTTGCTCGTCGTCGCAGGGGCCAGCACGTCACACCGAGAGATTTACTGCGTTGTTGACACCCTCTCTCATGGCCTTGCTACGGTGCGACCAATTAGCTACCTGGCGCGAACTAACACTCATTCCAAAATTCATCCTCCATCGTAAGATCAGAAAATGCGCAGTCGAGAAAACGGGCTTGACAAAAGACTGCCAAAATCGTAACTCGTTAACGTAGGGCACGGCCAACTCTAGGCATCCACTCCTTGCTTCCCGATTGGCCCTTGGCTGTCCTTATCGGCTAATGACGCAATCTTATTGGCCGCGGAGCGGTAATGAGATGCCCGTAACTCACCTCGTACTGCGTTTCATAAAGTGACTATTGGACGTTTGAGTTTTTGCAGGTATAATGCTAAAGTGTTATGCACAAAGCGTGACACACAGTACTTCCGGCCATGTGCAATTTTTGGGGCGCTTTGCTATTTTCTTTAGCAGCTCGAAAACTGTTATGATAATGGCCAGTGCAGTCAAATGGTCTCGTGACAGAAAACATATTGGGCGGTGAAACGTTTTGGTCGAAAATGAATTATATGAGAGAAAAAAAGTTTGGAGTGCGGCATATCCAGTTTTAAATCGAGAGTCCGTACCTACACTGTTAAAGCTTCTTCGTTCATAATGCTTCGTTCAAAATTCATTCAAAAGCTGCGCATCGTTTCTTCCGTGCTTCTCACTTCGTATCAATGTTTTTAAAACAACACCAGCGTGGCATCATCGAACACCACCAGGTGGCGGTGTTCGATGATGATGATGAAAGGTTTGGCTAGGTGGCGTAGGCTGCCGCCCAATTAAAGGGGTTCAGCCGTATTCATTCATTCATCTACCGATGCTGGTGGTGGTAGTGGACACTGGGGAGGGGAAGGGGGCGGGAGGCGGAGGGGAGCATGACGTTATTTACGTAGCTTTACTCAAGCCATCCTCCCGTGTCGCTCGCATGTTTCTCATCGCTCCTCGCCTATTTCTATCTCATATATGAACCACATGTGACCATTGAATGGTACATGGTTATGGTTGCACCTTCAAGCTCAGTAGCATTAGGTTCTACCGAGGTTCTGCTCATGATCGCGGCAGCTGACGGCGCCTGCAGCCCTTTATTTGGTCGTGTAACAACAATAGATTCAAGGAATTATGTTTTTTACACTCTGTTCGTGCAAGTGGATATTAACCTTCTAACGATGTGCGTAACTTCGTCTAGCATGAGAAATGTGCTGTGCATAAATAGAAATTCAAATAGTTACGAATTTTGACCGATTATTGTGTGCACGCCGGTGTGAAAAGTTTAGTGGAGCGCTCACACAACTTCACAATACGTTTAAGGTTGTTCTTGGTGTGCATCGCAACCAACATTGAACCATACAATTTAGTTTTACTATGGTGTTTTATTAATATGTATCGTGACAAACGTTGGACTAACTCAATTTGACTTAGCTGGGGCACATTTACTTTTCACAATTTGATCTGGCGCGACTGTAGAAATCACCTGATTTGAAGTGAACGGAACTCCACTTCGATGAAGTCCAGTCACTGTTGCAACCAAGGGACGAAATCCATCGTTTGAGCAATTCGCCGACTCTTGGAAATCTAAGAAAACCGCTCATAAGTTCATGTCACTGCGAAGTTCAGGACGTAACCAAACAGGGGCATGCCGGTGAACCAGACTCCCCGCGGAAAGTTTCTGTAACCGTTCACACTGCAAAGTCCCATCTTGGTCTCGGCAACGCCACACACTTTCATCTACTCCAACTGCCGAGCGGCTGGGCTCGTCCTCTCGTCGTGATCCATCGTCCACCCAACAGGACGGAGCGAGTGAAGTATTGCGTCGCGCACAGCTGGCCCATTGCGCACCGCGTCTGCTCATCGAGCTTTGTTTGGTAAAACCTTCCGAACGCACGACGCACCGCGACGAGCTAATCACGGTCCGTCACGTGCACATCACGTGTCTGCATATTCTAGTTTAAACTTTTTATGACTGGGCATCAAAAAAGTCACGTGATGCCACCCCTCTGGTGGTGGTGGTGCTGCTGCTGCTGCTATTGCGGCTGCTGCTAATGATGATGATGTTACGGCTTTCACCTTTGTAGAGGGCTGCAGGAATCGTTTGCGTGTTGGAAACGTGTCATAAAAACCAGAGAGACACCGCAGATGCGTTCCTTTATCTATACTCAATTCATTCATGAGCTTATAGGGCGATGGAAACTAAGTGCTCTTTGGGCCAGTCAATCGTCAGTCTTGCACCCCGTGATCATGCTCTGTGCGCATGTTCAAGCGCAACGCTGCGGGGACAGGCGATAGAGGCAGGCGATTGATTGGTCCGACGAGTATGCCGCTCCTATCAACTCTTTAACATAGCGGTGAAAGGAGCGTAAATGGGAACACAGCTGGTGGTGCTGCAGGCAGTCCTTGTTTATCGAACTAAACCAAAATAATGGCTTAGTGACATCTGGCAGGACTGCAGCGCCAGTTTTACAAGTTCGTTGCTTCCATCTCTCTAAACTTTAACAGCAATAAGAAATAGGCGGATTTGGCCGCCAGTTGCGGCGACGTAGTGCTGGGATTGGCGGGTATCGCACCCTTACGTATCTGAGCCTGCAAACGGTGCAGATGTTCTGAACGAAACAGCTGCAAGTCCCCGTCTGACTGCAAGTACGCCGAATGCGACATCGCCACGTTTCAGCTAGGCGTGTTCTATTTTGCGGCAAGCCCGTCATTGGTTTTTCGCAAATTCGAATACGCTGACGTGTCCTTGCCCTGTCAGGTCCTACGTGACCAGATCCCTTTGACCGGTGATCAATTGGTAATAGGCCTCAGTCTGGAGACTATAACATCCCTTCAGCGACAGCCTCATTCTACGGCTATTGGTTGCCGTCTGTTAGGCAATTATCAGCTTTCGTCTGGGCTCAAGAGCACCAATCGCTCGCAGAAATGGCTTCCAAGGTGAGATCATTTTCATTCCTTTGCGCGTACAATGCGCCATCGTGCACAGTCCGAGTAGCAAGTATCGGTCACATTTCAAACAACGGAAGGTGGGAATCTGTCCTTCAACGTCGCGAATGGTCTCAGTCGCAAAATGCTTTGGCGCCTTTTTTCTACATACTAAGACTGTAGTCATTTCTGTGTCATACCGCTCGCCTTTGTCATTGGCTGAACGGAATATACATGCCTTGCACGTGAAGTCATATGACACTGTACCAGCCGCCATTGCTCCGTACCATGCTCCTGTGCCGTACCTTCTGCAGAAAGTATTTGACACCATCGAATATGTTGTTCTCGGCAAGGCTTGCCGAGAACAAATTCGATGGTGCGAAATGTATGCGGCATAAAATACGGGCACAGCAGCATAAAACAGAGCAATGACGGCTGATCTGACGTCAATGCAAGCCATGTATTCTAAAAGAATAACAATAATGGCCGGTGGTCCGAGTCTATTTCGGGGCAGTATACATGCATGCGTAACATAATTTTAAGAATGGGTCGTCGACGATCACGGTCTTTGGCCCGTCACTGGTTCGAACCTGCTGTACGAAATTGTTTGGAATTTGTGATATGGATTCGTTACGAGACAAAATGACGACTCGTCTTTATTTTCTCGCCAGCCCATTTTGTACTCCTGCTATTCGGGATCCTGTCCGTTCAGAGTGCGGATCGGTACGTGCTTGCATCCCTTATGTTCACTTCAACGCCCTTGCCACGGTAGAAAAAGGGAGGTGTCTCTCAATGGCGCCACCTTGCATAGAGCAAGTGTGGCGAAGGTTCGCTTTGATATCTGGCAAATACCGTGAGATGACGCAACATGTCCCGAGGCATCTTAATGTGTATGAGGGGACCGGTGAGCCCAGCTCTAAAAACCGCTCTTATTCGCGCACACGTTTACAAGGACGCGCCGGCACGATGGGCCCTAAACTGACAGTGTCCCTGCCAGGAGACAAGCGAAACCCCATTAAACTTTTGCCACCTTCTCTGGCCTCGTTAAGACACCTCTTTCTTCTTTCACCGTGGCGCTCTTTCTTGTGTCCTGACGCGTTATCTGTAGATGCACAGAAATGCCTGATCTTTTTTCTTTCTTTTCGAGCAGCACTGGCTTTGAAGAATGTTGACTATGAGTACAAGTCGGTCGAGGTGTTAAAAGAGGGAGGAGAGCCTGGCGATCAGGTAACGTAGACGCCCGCAAGAACGCACACACGCACATGCACTAACTCCCGCAAACAGAAATATAGGGCGGAATCAGAGAATGTAGCCATGTTGACATCATGTTTGCTGTCTTTTTGTATGCCCCACCCTGACAAAGATTTAGACACGTTGATTAAAAAAATAATAAACCCAAACGTATACTTATCCTGTACAAGGCTATCCCGTGCAAGCAAGACTCCTAAACAAAGTGACGGGATAGGTTCGCCCGCGCTACGGTGGGCAAGGAGGAGGTGACGATCGCGAGGGTGAGGGCCGCCCCGCAATTCAAGCCCACAGGGCCAAGCATAATTTGTGTGCGGGAAGCAGCGCTACCTTGCACTCCAGGGCTAGAAGCCGAGAAAAAGATGCGATCAAAGATGGCCGGATTGAGCATGTTACCAACTCCGAAGAGGCATTGCTCAGCCGTAAATGGGAACCCGACCCGTGATACGTCTTTATGTTTCTTGCTTGCTCCGTTTTACCGTGAACCCAATTTCCAAACAGTTAACCGGTCTTAGCTGTTCTGGTTTTGCACCTGCAGCTTACAGAAGCAATACCATGTTGATAGAGAAACATTAGCCATGAAGCGTGGGACCTCACTCGGTTGCTCGGAGAAGCGAGTGAGATGGCCACACCTTCCCTCCTACCTTAACGTACGCGGATGGATGGATGGATAGATGGATGCTAACGGCTGTACCCTTTCTAACGGGCGGCAGCTTGCACCATCTAGCCTAGAAACCCGAGCTAGAGCGTTTCAATGTTGCCGGCTGTGCCTGGGGCACCCTAGCCCGAGCCATCAATAAAAACGTACATTTTCATTGAACCCTACAGCTGTCCCCGGAATTTACGAAGAAGAACCCGATGCAACAGCTGCCGGTGCTCGAAATCGACGGCGAACCAATATCGCAATCGGTAATATGGACGCTTCGCTAACCCGTGTTTCTGACGTCGCGCCAAACTGGCTTATTCTTAGGCACATTGTCCCCAGTTCTCGTGTGAGCACGCCCTCCTTTTTGTGTTCTTTTTAACGCTGAGTTGGCTTGTATACCAAACTTGCATCGATGCTTTTAAAGCGATACTCAAGCAAATCTTGAGCTTCCTTTTGACGACGTTTTGTTGGTGCTGTCCTCCTAAAGCCGATGATACCATACACCCTTTTCAAAAGTGCCCGCATGCTGCGCCTATTATTTGAGTACGCCATTATTTGGGCAGGTACTCTTAGCCTGAATTGGACACGAGAACTACGTCAGCGTTTGGCGGGAACTCGATTCCAATCACTCGCTTCGTACTCAAGAAATGACGACTTTCAGTGTTGCTAGATGGGGTTTTGAAAAGGGTCAGTTATGCACCCGAGCCTGCGACGTGTTCTAGCAACGAAAAGTACAGGGTATCCCCTCAAAAATATTTACCGTTTTTTTTTGTTTTTTTTTTAAGCAAAATAACCTGCGCATCGCCGGACGCTCATTCTCCGCCCAAATGTCGCTCTAGAAGTCCGAACCAAACGCCAAAGTTTCAAAAGTTATAAGATTTTCTGAAGTCTTTAATGGTAAAATGGCGGCCGAGTGAGCTCTAGAATACATTGAGCTCTACAGCGCCAGTTACCGAAAACGGGCGAAAATGGGCTCCATTTTCCCTATGAAAATTTTAGAAAATCCCTTATATCTTTATAATATAAGATAACTGTTAGTGCCGAAACTTTGTAATATGGTTCGGACCTTTAGCGCTACATTATGGCGAAGAATGAGCGCTCGGTGATGCGTAGTTTAATTTTTGCAATTAAAAAACTGCATTTTTGTGTGTGTGTGTGTGGGACACCCTGTGATAGATTAAAACTTCCATGGCACCACAGCCGAAACGTAAAATTGAAGTAAAAAATGAGTCAGGTACAATACTGTTGATTGTGCAAATAGGAACCTGGAACTTCCAATTTTACCGAACGCGTGCGGGTTTACGGTGTTCTCTGCTGCCAGAGAACTTCCAACGAAGAGTCGTACTGCATTGACCACATGTTCCACCGATATTGGAGATATCGGACGCCCCATGGAGCAAACTAATTTTATGCTGTCCAATCTTTTACACAACAAACTGATGTTCCGTGTATAAAACAAATATTTAAACTTGGTGTGCTTATCAGTGGGTAGGTTGGTAAAAACTCCTGCCAAGAAAAGAAAAGGGAGAGCGACGTTTGAACTTACCGGTGTTCCTCAGACTGAAGGAGGCCGTTAGGTGGAAACTTCACCCTCACCTTTTCCTTGGCACAACTTCTAACCAACCTCCATACTAATGCACAAACATTACCCTGAAGGACTTTACTTATTCAAAGTGAGTTTAGTCTGCTAGAGTATATGGCGACATTGTTGCACTCTGCAGATGAAGCATTTAGGCAGTGCAGTACGACTGCTTGCTGGGATCTTTCTCGTGCATCACGCAGTAGTTATACAAGACTGCACGCCGGTGCGATGCTCCTCCAGAATGAAACGAACTGGAGAGGGGGGTTGAACCCAGGATCCCTGAGGTTATCGGCGCGAGCTTTCGTTCCATATGCTCCAAGGTGCGGCCATCGCAGAGGAGAGAGGTTGCTCCACGAGAAATGAGAAGAACGCTCCAAACATCGTTTCTCTAAAGCTGTCGGCGTTGTCGGCGCTGGTCCTGCAGTTGCTGGAATGTGAACTTTTGAACATTTCGTTTAAATTATAATAGATTTTCTTATAGTATTAGATGCGGAGCATCTCTTGCTCGGGTCTATGTCCCGCGGCGTTGGCGTCGGCGTCGTAGTCCGCACTCACGTGACTACGCACGCGCAACTCTCCTCCTTCCTCTCTCCAACAGCTGGGCGTTACGGCGTTACTCTCTCCGCTCTCTCTCTCTACCAGCTGCGTGCACTGCGCGTGCGTTCGCTTCTCCTCACACCGCGCGCGCCCGCGCAACTCTCCTCCTCTAGTCTCCTCTCCTTCAAGTGTGAGGGTAACGCTAGGGCAATCGGTGGCGCCATCTCTCGACGTCAGCACGCAACTGACTCTTTCCTCGGAACCAACACGATGCTCCGCATCACCCCATGGTTCCCCTCGGGAAGATGGTGCTTTTTTGCCCGTTGAAAGTACTTTTCTTACGAACACTCGTCCAAAAATTTTGAAAAAGTACCCCTACATTACAATGCTCTCCCGTACTCGCAAAATGTGATCATTACAAAACGTTTCAAATTGTCTCCAGTATCCCTTTAAAACGAGCTTGTTTTTTTGTTATATTTTCGTGCCTTTGAGTTAAAATGACTTTCTCCTGTAGCTCGCGATCATCGAGTATCTGGAAGAGAAGTATCCCGAGCCCAGGTTGCTACCGGACGATATCGTTCTACGAGCAAAGGTTGGTTCAAAACTTCTTATATATAGTCAGGATGTCTACTTTCGATGTCAAAACATATCTCGGCATGAAAACAAAAGCTTTGCTTAAGGCAGCACAAGATCAACAGTACTTGAATAAGTTACTCCCAGCCCCGAACACGTTCGAGCCCGCTCAACAAAAGCAGTTTGATATTACACTGTTTCATAAGAATTGAACACTCCTATATGCCAACATGTTCCGAAAATAATCTGGTCGAAGTTGCTCAGCATGGTACAAATTCTATAAACACCGAAATTCTCAGAAGTCGCAAGACATGTGTACTGGTTGAGAGCGCTGTGTGTACTACAGGAACTTTCCGAGTGCATATTAGAAATCGGCGAGCACGTTCGTCTCGCTTTCGCGCAGCGGATACAGTGATGTCACAGCACCGGGCTCTCATTGGAACGATAGTGGGTAGAAACAAAGGCTAGCTGCTTTTGTATCTAGCAGCTAGCCTTTGTTCCTGCTCTATCTCTCCAGTCAGAGCAAGGAGCATCGTCCGCTTCTCGCGCAGAGAAAGCAGTGGCTTCAGGGTCAGCGTTCGGACGCCGAACGCCGGCGTCGTCCGCTAGTCCAAGCAATGAATGCCTCAACGAACACGAAAATCACGACCTATATTGGGTGTCAACTATTTTCGTTCTACATTGTCAAGGCTAACGTAGCTTCCACAGTGCTTCGGCCCCGCAGTGCTGCGAGAGCACGTGGTTTTGTCTGGCGTCGCACTCACTCGCGCGGCTAGCTTTGACAGAGTTGGAGCACTGCCGTAGCTAAGCTGGCCTTGACAACGTGGCACGAAATAGTTGACGCCGAGTATAGACTTTTTTAATGTTTACAAAATCACAGTCCCACGTGCGGTCTTCACAGCTCCGCACGTGCGTGTTCGTTGCTTCGGAAAGCGAGGAAAGCACGCGCCATACGCACGAACAGTCAAGATGGCACCGGCCACACGCTCTTTTTTGGAAAGGTCTATAGATGCTGCCTGCTCCCCGCCACCACTATAGAGCGAACAGCTGCGGTGGTGAAGCTTCGTCGCGTTCATCGCACACGCGATCACTTTCTCTCCCAAGCGCGAAGATATCCGATTCAGTGGGCTTGCTGTCCATGTACTGCCTTGGAAAGCACTGTGGACATCAATCAGGGGTCTCCATTTAAAGGGGCCCTGCAATCATATTTAAGCGTCTATCTTTTTTGCTGTTTCCACGTCTTTTGGGGTTCGGGCGAGCCAGTGGGCACGGAGAGAGTAACTAAATATCAGTGCGTCATATTTTAACCGGACGACGCGGAAACCTCCCCACCGACGAGGGCGACCCGCCGTACCGAAAGCGCGCAAAATGTGACGTTTTTTGGTCCTGGGACTACTACTGGTCAGAGCCGCTAAAAGCTTTTTTTTTTAGGCGAGATACAAAATATAAGTGTCGCGAACCGTTTCAATTATGTATGAAAGTAGTTTTTGTTCAGTATTTTAGATCGGAAAAGAAACGAATGCAGTTTATAAAGTACGGAAACAAGAAACTACCCGTCGACATACCTGCCACCAAGCGGCGGAAAAAGCGGCGCATATTAGAAAGGGCTAGTGGGATGAGGCACCGATGAACGGCGAGCGTAGAAGGGTCCCGAAGCTTAGAAAGGCCATTTTGGCGGTATAGCAGCGCGAAGTGGCTCCCGTTCTGTACTGATCTTTACCCCGTGTTTGCTGTCGTTTGTGGCCAATGAGGTGTTATGCCGAAATAGTCTTTAATCGCGCAGCATATGCATTGCCCAGGAAGCCGCCCAGGCCTGCCCGCTTCATCACAGCCTATCCAACCACACGCTTTAGTGGCGCCCTCTCGAGCCAGAATTTTGGGAAAAGAAAAGTTTCATTAAGTTACTACGTTCAGTGCGCTTAGGTTCGGTGTAAATTAAAAACCAGTCAAAAGTTGTTGCAGGGCCCCTTTAAATCTACTGTATATGTATCAGTATTCATGTTTCAGTGTCCATGCAGTCTGTGTGCTCCAGTGGCAGAAGGGGTGGACGCATTTTTTGTCACTCGGGCTGCAGAATTATTATCGTTATTGTGAAAACACCTGAGTCTGGGTGAGCGCTCATCCTTCTCATTAGTATAAAATGATTAAAGGAAGACTCATATTTGGAGCTCATAGTGCTTCGCGGGAGGGAATGCACTCAGTATTTGTTGAAATTGTACGTACTTCCAGTTCGAGCTGGAGCTACAAAGGTCGTTCAAGATTGACCAGTACGTTTATTCCTACACTGAAAATCGAAAACTCTACAAGCACACTACTATGTTGTTGTGTTTTTTTTAAGTATTCTCCATGAGCGCCCAGGCACCACTGTAGAAGATTTAGCACCTCTTTGATTTTTTTGGCATAGAAACAAATAAGCTGCGTGATTATGCTATATATACAGTCGGACTATAATGTCCGTGCGTTTCATTTGTCACTGGCTGCTCCTTCGCCAAACTGTTGGCACGTATCATACGCTCTTGTCCGTGACATCGATTGTTTCCCATACTGTGCTTCGAACCTTGTCAAAATTTCAGCTGTGTCAACTTTCTCCTTAGCACAAATTTGATTACGCACCGCTGCTCTGCAGCTACAGACACATTTATATCCGCCATGTTGGCTGGAACTACTTTGCATGCGTCAAATACGTCCTTTTGCGTAAGTGATAGTAAATAACGGTTACGTTTCCACCCTCCACGAGTTTCATTATGCTACTCGTGTTCGGCGATTTCTTATGGTGCGAAGTCTCGGTGAACCTTGAACGGACCTGTATACGGCACAGTTTGACACTATGCACGAAAGGTATTCGTGAGCTGTTTTGTTATTTTGTTGCCAAACTTCCGCAGGTTCGCGCCATTGCGCACTTGATCACATCTGGTATTCAGCCCCTCCAGAATGTCAGTGTTCTCCGCAGACTGGAAGCCGGAAAGAAGCTCGAGTGGACTACGCATTTTATCACCAAAGGATTTCAAGGTGACAAAAACATTGCGGAAAACCGCGAAAATATTGGTTCCATCCAAGTCCGTGTCTCAGCATTTTAGGTGCTTTGAGAAATATGGTTTGTGTTGACGGGAACACGTAGTCCCTTGAAGGTTTTGTTCCGTATCTCCGGCCATAAAAGTCGACAGGCACTTTTGAGACATTGCTGGTGTCATGGTTGGTACGCCAACAGTAATTAAGATGATGTGAAGTTGCGATCACTAAACCCATTTGACCTGCAATAACGTTTAAACTAAGTTTTAATTACGCGTTAACTTTTCGACTCCTACAATGTTGCTCCACATTCCAGTATAGAGTAAAATTATGCAAAATCGAGGTAACAATCAATAGATTAAAATTATTCAAATGACGCAAAGAATACATAATAGCGGCTTAGGTAGTAATGAAGCTCAAACAATGTTTCTCACAGACTCATATATATTTCACAATACGGCTAAATTAAGCAAAAGAAATGCATGTGATGTATAAGAGTGCTTTAGAAGGTAATAAATAGATAATTGCTTCCTCTACATTGGAGTCTTTTCTTTTTCTTTTTTTTTTTTGCTACTTCTAAATGTATGTGAAATTTAGATGTAAAAGGAGCTTACCACAGACACACCCACTTAAACGCTAAAAGTGAGGTACATATATATACGGCGGAACAAGTCCGTCTAAGTTCCACTGCTTCTTGAGCAAAGGAACTTTGGAGTATTGCTCCGGGCGGGTTATAGATAACTGTGGCTCGGCGGTAGGTAAACGCAAGCGGCAGGTGTCTGTGGCTGTCGCAGATCTACTGGTCCTTTAAGGGGTATTCAGATGAGAAAGAAATCCCGAAGATTCCTCCTCGGTGAGCGCATCAAGTGATGAAAACATCAGGCTTTTTGCGATGCGAGGCGGCCTATGACGTCAGCTACGCAGTGGGGAGAGGAGGGATGGTCGGACGGCACAAAGAATTCTGGTTTGGCGGCGAATAAGTTTGTCTTCGAAGATATTTTGTCGTTAAACTACTTGGTGTAAAATGCTGAGCCCGCTAAATTCGTATGCGGTAGTGTCAAGTGTAAAAACCGGTAAACTGGACTGCAAACACTGACATCCCTCCCCCAGGCACCTCGTCCGAGTGAACGACAAAGCTGAGGAAGAAGTTGCGCCTGCTGTTGACACGTCACGCACATCGCCCATGTCTCACCCGTGTGAAAACCGCTTAACGAGGGAGCTCGGTCTCCAAGAAAGGCGGGAGGAAATGCGTTGCTCTCGTCGACTAGCAAATATCGCAGGGGCTACAATCAGACTTTTATGCAACTTGAATAATTAGATACAAAAGAATGCCGCCAAAAAAGACAAGACAGGCGCTGCTCTATAGCTCCTGTCTTGTCTCTGTCTTTTTGTGCTAATTTATTTGTACTTATTTATGCACAAACTAGGCCAGCAACGTACTTCACTTATATAGTACTCCCCTAAAGTTACTCTATCTTAAGGGAATACTGAACCAAACATTTTAGTTGCCATCTACACACAATGAAATTGACGGCATAGCCTTCCATTCACGCTAAAGATGGCAGTGAAATGTATGGACTCCGGGGAAAAGGAGAATAAAGACAGGCTCTTCATTTCCACAAGTGAAAGCGGCATGCTTGTTAGACCAATTAATCGCCCATCTTTTACACCAGACCCCACAGTGGAAATAAAAATCGGGTAAAGAAGTTTTTTTTTAATTATTATTCCTTAATTGTACTTGACTTCAACTGTTGTGTCCCTAATAGGGTTTTGGGGATATTTATACAGCGTGTAGTTGGTCAGCCTATTAAAGTTGCGACGAGTCACTCGTTGTAGATGAGCAATTTAGCCAGTGCAGTACAACCGCTAGCCTGGGATCTTTAGCGTGCACCACGCAGTAGTGATACACGACTGGACGCCGGTACGATGCTCATCCAGATCGAAACGGGCAGGGGTGGGGCTCGAACCCAGGATCCCTGGGTTCTGCAGCGCGAGCTTTCGCTCCACGCGCGTCGAGCTGGGTGTGCGCTTTAGCCCACTCAGCCACCGATCCTTTTTTTTTTATTATTGCCGGTTTGGACATGTACAATGCAAAAGGATCACACTGTTAAATTCACTTCATGAAGATCACTTATGCGCGGTCATAAAATTTAAAATTCTTTCAAGGTCTCAAGTACGTCTAGAATTGACACCCAATCAGGCGCACAAACCAAAGTGGCGTATACAGATTTTAGTCTGCAGATAGATTCTATGAAATACATGCGTACGGGTCGGGCATCTACGTCGGCATGCCTCACTGCCATTCTACTTCTCCATATGGCATGCAGGCCCAGGAGCATGACTAGATCGAGAGGGACTTCAACTTGTTTCTCCACAGGAAGAAACCTAATGCCGTATGGGGTTAAAGGCAAGTCTTTTTTAATAGTTCGCTGGAGGACGTCCCAGAAAAGGAAAGCGTCCCAGCAGTCGAGAAAAACATGTTCGATAGTTTCAGGCTTTTTGCACAAAAAACAATCAACACCCCATGGTACGTAAATTTTTTTCCCCTCGAGCCAAGTTTTGACAGGGAGTGTATGGGTGTGTAACTGGAAAAAAAATGTTTTAATAGAGGGGGCAATGGTCATCTTTTTAACTCTAGATAACACATTACGCTCTGGGCCTGCATGAAACATGGAACGATACAACGGTTCAGGAAAAACACTTTCAATAAGGTCACGAGTTAAGCGCTTGCGTGTCACCGTCGACAAGTATTGAACAGAAAAACGCACAGACAAAAAACGACACGCTTCAACCACTTCTCGAAGAAAACTGCTGACTTTCCTCTGCTCGGGTCTACATGAAGAAACAACAAAGAAAGGGATTTCATCTGCAAGTGTCATTTGAATTACCGTCCGAAGAAAAGGGTTGGTTTGTTCTCTAAGAAACATAAAACGGGATACAGTCTGCCTAACGAACACGTGAGATAACGATAGCCCTCCCTTACTAACGCGACGAAACAAATTGTCCTCGGCCACCGGTCCCCTATCGTGTCCTTCGTTGTCAAGGCTAGCACACCATCGGCAGTGCTCCAACACTGTCAAAGCTACTCTTGCGCCAGCGCATACGAATGCACGAGGAAGTGACCTACCCGTGCTCTCGCAGCAGGGTGTGGCTGCAGCACTGTGGAAGCCTTGAGAAAGTAGCGCAACGTAGTTGACGCCAAGTAGAGTTACTTGACTGTCACTTCCGTAACCTTGTAAATTAAATGGGGCGGTGCAACAATATTCAATTCAACTGTTTTTCACTTTACACGAGCTTACTGGCACTAGTGGCAAGCAAAAAGCAAATTGTTGTGTGTATGTATATACAGCCGGAAGTTAGTCTGCCTCAGTGGGCGTCTGGTGTCTCAGCTGTAGAGGAGCAATTTAGCCAGTGCGGTATAACCACTAACCTTGGGTCTTTAACGTGCACCACGCTGTAGTGATACACGACCGCACGCCGGTACGATGCTCATCCAGATCGAAACGGCACGGCTGGGGTGGCATTAGTGGGACTAAAGGATACTCGCATGCAACGCCACTGGCCAAGACACTCCCTTCTTGCGGTGTAATTTCAAGGACGAAAGCGAGCGTTTTCTTTCAATCTCTCCTTCACGAAACTTGATGACGCAACTGGGGGATCGCAGTACACCCCAGTGACGATATTTGAATGCGGCTCCTACAGATTGGACCCGAGCACTGCGTGCGAGCTCGATTTGGGCTCGTGATAATCGATAGCTCGAGAAGCATTCGGGTAGTGGCCCGTGTTCAATAGCTGCAATGACAACAATTACCGAACCATAACAACGTCTGGAATTCAGCGCATGTCCTGTGTTTTGCCAACCCCAGCGCGTGGCTATGATCAACGTTGGCGGCATATAATCGGCTCCAGATCACGTGGCCTCTTGTTCTGGCTGCGAGTTGAGGGGTGAACGCTGCTCGTTTTTCTCTAATTTGTTTTCTGCTGCTTCTATTGCGTGGGGTGAAAAAAAATAATGAGCCATTCCACTCCGTGATGGTGGATGACCAGCGAAGCTGTTTAGCACACGACACAGACGTGACACATAATTTTGAACAAAGGTACGAACACATTTATTGTTTTGATCGGGGATCATCGTGACAAACAGTACGCACACACGTGTCGAGGACTATCGCCGCCCCGAGGAGCCGGAGGAAACTAGACACGCGTGACGGGACTGCCACCCGGCGGAAGGAGAGGAAACTAGGCACGCAAGCGCTTGGAACGACGACAAAGAGAAGGCGGTGCGCCCCCTCCTGCTCCTCCTTCCCTCCTCCTCTCCTCTTACCGCTGAGTTTGTTCATGGGTGACGTGACACGAAGTCGTGACGTCATTTTCCCCGCTAAATTTAGCGAGGAAACTGAATTGGTGTTGAGGTCACGTGACGTAAATTCCCCCGCTAAAATTAGCGTCAAAATTTCCCCGCCAAATTTAGCGGAAAAATTTCCAGCGCTAAATTTGCGGAAAAATTAGGGAGTTTTCGTAAACCGCATTTCCCCTCCACTAAGCACTCCGCAACGAAAAAGCCGCTACTGCGCCTGCGCGCCGATGGCCTTGACTGTGGAGTTCCGGGTATCATAGCGGGTTGCAAAGGGCGTTGCGGGACGGCGAAAACGATCGACGAAAACTCCCTATTGACGTCACGTGACACAAAGTCGTGACGTCATTTTTCCACTAAATTTTGCCGGAAAACTGCATTGGTGTTGAGGTCACGTGACTTCAATTTCCCCGCTAAATTTAGCGGGATAATTTCCACCCAAATTTATGGCTAGGGTCCCGTGGATTTTTCTTATGCGCCAACAGAAATGACGTCACGGCTTCGTGACGTCATGAGACGTCACGACTTCGTGTCACGTGACGTCAATTTTTCGCTAAATTTAACGGGGAAACTGCGTTGGTGTTGAGGTCACGTGCCGTCAATTTCCCCGCTAAATATAGCGGGGAAATTGACGTCACGTGACACGAAGTCGTGACGTCTCATGACGTCACGAAGCCGTGACGTCATTTTTGTTGCCGCACACGAAAAATCCAAGGGACCCTAGCCATAAACAGCTTCGCTGTAAAACGAACGCGTGTTTCATAGATCGTTAGGGAGTTTTCGTAGACCGCGTTTACCCCTCCGCTACGCCCTCCGCAACGAAAAGTTGCTACCGCGCCTGCGCCGATAGCCCTGACTGTGGAGTTCCGGGTATCGTAGCGGGTTGCGGAGAGCGTTGCGGGACATCGAAAACCATCTTTGAAAACTCCCTATTAACGTCAGAGATCCGTTCTAAGCGGTATTTGCGCAAAGTTAATAAATCTCTGCATCGCCCCTTTAAGAACACCTTGAAAGTTACGAGTTAAGTTTCTGAATATTCAGTACTTTACTTAGTTCACTTTTTGATGTGGTACTCAGTAACTTGGATTAAAAACCTTTTTGGAGTACCCTATACAATTCTGGCTACAATAGAAGAAAAATCTCACTGCTGACGTCTTATTTACTTACCGAAAAGACTGGAATCTGCTGGGGCGGAGCATGGAGGCACACGTCATCGCTCTCTCACGCATTTTCCCGCCTTCACTCTCACATGCGGAAAGACGCGTTCTGGTGCTTCTTAGCCGACTTGCTCGCAGTGTACGCACACAGCTTACCCAGCTAAAAACCCGAACGAAAATTAACAACATATATATATTAAAAAAATATATATTTCACATCGAATTAAAAAAAAATTCCAGACTTTTTTTCTAGACCGCAGCTTTTCGGCGCCCATTTCCGCGAATAGCGGCGTCGCCGTCAGCGTCGGCGTAACCGCCCCGCTAAATTTAGCGGAGAAACTGAATTTGTTTATGGTTGACGTGACACGAAGTCACGTGACGTCATTTTCCCCGCTAAATTTAGGGTGGAAACTGAGTTCGTGTTGAGGTCAGGAGGAGTGGGGAAGGAGGGGAGAAGAGAGAGGAGAAGAAGGAAAGGAGGAGGAGGGAGGGAGGAGGGAGGGGAGGAGGAGGAGGAGGAGGAGGAGAGAAGGAGGAGGAGGAGCAGAGGAGGACGGGAGGAGGAGAGGAGGAACGGCAAAGGAGGAGGGGCGTACCCTCTCCTCCTTTTCCTCAAGAGCTGCGCTCTAATTTCGCATTACAGAGATTTGTAAACGCCTTTCGTTTTTTTAATGAAGCATGCCATTCTTACTGAATGCTAACTGAGATTTTGCGAGTGTTCATTGCGCCCCACGCCCCGAACCCCGCGCCCTGCGCCCCGAGCCAACTGCGCGTGTTCACACGCGTCGAGTTTTGACGACATGTTAAAGTGACCCCGGGCGACGCTCCGTCGCCACAGTCTTTGCACCCTCGGTATTGTCGCAAGCAGCGTTGGGAAATACTTTAAGTACATTGTACTTAAAGTACTACTTCGAGTAGGTTTAGGAGACTTGTACTTTATTTGAAGTACATTCTCTGAGTATGTACTTGTACTTTACTTAAAGTATTCTTTTCTTGTACTTTCAGAGGAAAGTACATTCCCGACTTCAAAGAACATTCCCCAAATTTTATTTTGTTAAATTTGTATCACGGAATGATGCTTTGTCAACTCCAAAAAAATGCTGGGAGGGATATCCCACTCTCACCAGAAACGTGAGCAGACGACACATCGCTCCATTTGTTCCGGGGGCGGCTTTCCCCATAGCTTTTTGAACTCTCGCTACTTCTCGGTCGATCAGCGCACGCGAGAAGGTTTGGGATATTACGAGAGCAACATTAATCATAATGTAGCAGCTGAGACTGTGGTGCGGAAAACTTAAGCTTTCAAGTCGAAGAAAAAGACTATAGAGGAAAATGTCATAATGTTTTGAGGCATTCTCTTTTTGCCTTTTCCTTCTACTTGAAAGTTCCTTAATATTTTCGCACTCCAATTTCAGGTACTATATTATAATTAATTATCACCAGCTCGCTTGCACACTAACTTTTTTTTCATTAAGGAGAGGACACTCCTCTATAAGAAAATTGCTTGTGGATGCTACGGGGCTGACGTCATGCTTTCTCCTAGTACATTTAACCCCCTTGGGTGCAACAATCAAGTGCAAGCGGCGCCAAATTTAGAAAAGGGACTTCTGGATTTGGCTCCATTCCTGAAAATAACTACTCTGTGGCCACTTGACTTTATCAAATATTCGCCGCTGTTTTTGAACATAGGTCATGCACCACTGATTACCCCTGGGCAATGCATACAAGCTAAAAAATCACTGTATAGGAGAATGAAAGGGCATCATGAAAGATTGTGTTAAAATACTTGTACTTTACTTTGAAAGTACATTGCATTTATAGTACTTTACTTCAAGTACATTGCCGTCAGAGTACTTACTACTTTACTTGAAATACATCACGTCTCATTTACTTTGTAATTTACTTGAAGTACCTTTTAGACGTACTTTACCCAACACTGGTCGCAAGAAAGAAAAGAGTGAAGAGGCGACGTTTCAAACAGACGCGACGGCCCTTGCCGAGAAGACAGGTATTGAACTTAAGCGTCGGCTGTGTTTGTTGTAAAGTTGTATATCACTGTTGCGGTCACCCTGCTTGCACAAAGCGTTCAATCAAGTTGCCCGGAAGTTGAACTATCTCTCTCTTGCCGTCTTCACTGCGAGGCGACCAAGTGTAATCGGCCACGCGGACGGCGCTCCGCCATTGATAAAAGGCCGGCTAAAAGGATACGCGCGGAGTCGTGTGGATCGCGGCGGGCGAAGATAACAGTCATTATTTGACTAGGACGTGTTGTTGAACCAGTGCGTTGCGTCATTCTCTGAGGCGGATAGAAGCAAGGAATGCCCGCTATGGTTTGGTGAACAGATCAAAATACAGCTGCGATTTGCTTTTCTCTTGGCCAGCTTTGGAAGCAGTGCTCTCCAAGACAGCGGGCAAGTACTGCGTCGGTGATAACGTCACCATGGCCGACATCTGCCTGGTGCCCCAGGTCAACGTCGCTACACGCCTCAGAATTGATATGACACCGTTTCCGACCATCATGCGCATAAACGGCGCGCTCATGGAACTACCAGCTTTCAAGGTTGCCCACCCATCCCGTCAACCAAATGTGCCCGACAATTACGGAGATTTTACGGATCTGGAGAAGATTTCCAAGTAAAACATTTTCCGTCGCGATCCCATGGCGTGGGACTAAAGACAAGCTTTGCAATATTTGTGCATCAAAAGAAATAAAACATTAAGTGGAGGTCTGCTTGTGTGATGCTAATTCATGTTTGTACAACAACGTTTTGTGTTACAGAAGTGTGAGTTTTCCTCCAAAGGCATTGGTTTTGGCGCATGCGTGTGAAACCATTTTTAAAAGAAAGTCTGCCCATAACCAATTCCAGAGTGCTATGAGAATGCATACCATTGCGGGCAGAAACCGAGTAAGAGAGAGAGAGACGAGAGCAAGCGAGGGCGTCAAACACCGAGCTCTAGTTGGAATAATTAGCAGGTAGACTTAAACCTAGCTGCCATTGTCTCCAGTGCACTGGTTGAACAAGTTCGAACGCTTAAGTCAAACGCCGGGCGCCGACGTTCTGCGTCCCAACGCGTTGGACGAGTGCAGTGGAGACAAATGCGGCTAGCTTTACGTCTGCCCACTCATTATTCCAAGAAGAGTTCGGCGTTCTCAAGTTCCCGCGCGCTCTCGTATTCTCCTCTCCCTCAGTTTCCCCCCGCATAGAAAGCTTCGAAAGATAGATAGGGTGTCCCAAGTCACCAGGCTTGATCTAGAACGGATTGTAAAAATTTACTCCTGCTCGTAGCAATCTCAACTTTTCGTCAACGCGGTATTTCACAGGTCGGTTTTTTCTTGTAAAATTAGAAAGCGTAGCTCCCTTTCTGTAAAAAATAGGGCCAAGAAACTTGCCAGGGTCAAGGGCGGGAGGCGACGCAGACGACCAAGTCGAGTGGCGGGGGGAACTTGGCGTTTGTATTGATAGATGGCGCTACCTTCTTATCGAGGCTAGAGTTCCTGTATAGGCTCCCTACGGGAGCCAGAGTTGCGCGTCTGTTTTCCACGTGCCGCCGCGCCGCTATTCGCCGAGATCCGATCACGTGAGCAGCCGGATCAAGTGCCGTGCAGGGAAGTAGACGTTGCACGCGCCCCGCCGTACGTACCCCTGCTTTTGAGCGCGCCGCGCTTCGAACGCGCGGCGCCGCTATTCGCCGAATTCAGTCACGTGAGGAGCAGGATTAACCTGCCGTGCAGGAAAGACGGCGCTACGGGGCTGAACGCGCAACTCTGGCTCCCGTAGGGAGCTGTTAGAAATGGAACCTTCGGCGACCTTCTTCCGAGTTTCAACGCTGCGCGAAACGAGTCCCGACGAGTCAGGGACCGTCGCCCGCCTGTCTTGGCCTGTGCAAAACGAGTCCCGACGAGTTCAGGACCGTCGCCCACCTGTCGGGGCCTGCGCGAGACGAGTCTCAACGTGTCTGTGACGTCAACGGGACGTGTGTGTGTGCGTGTGGGTTCGTGCGCTCACGAAAGGGAGAGAGGCATGACCTAACTGCGGAGAACTTTGGCTACGACGCACCTCTGGCTACGACGCGGCGGATCTTGCTACGACGCACTTGACGGCGGGTTGCTGCTGCGCACTTGCTGCCCTGGCGGGGAGTGAGGGGAGAAAACGGACCCTATATAAGGCGGAGCGTGAGGCTGCTCCGGAGTTCTCTCGGTTTTGACGACTGTATCGCAACCATGTAATTAAACCGTTCGTTACGTTACCAATTCTCCCACCTCCACTGGACCCCTGGGTTCTTCACTTCGGGGAATGGTCGTCGTCACGAGCCAGGAAGCCTCCGGACGTGCGGCTCAAACCCCGCCTCTAACAGAGCCTATACATGAACTCTAATTGAGGCTAAATCGAGACGGACCACCGTGCACTGGGATTCCGGTGTTGAGTGCCTCAGGGTGTTTGCGTTTGTTTCTTATGTTCTGGGCTTGAATATTATGCCTTCAAATCCCACAGGGACACGATTTCCTGCGGCAGCTAATCTAGAGCGGTGTGCAAAGTCTCCTGCAAAAACGTTTTGAATGAATAGCTAAGGCGTAAACCATTTTTTTTCTACTTTTATGCGGCTGTAGTTTTTCAATTGGAAAGCTACAGAAAAGGCATTTGGGGCAATAGAACATCTTTTGACTTTTTATAAAGATGGGCCAATATTCAAAAGAACGTCACCAGAAAAGAGAGAGAAAGTCAGCTGAAGAGTTGTTGACATTTTATATCCTCTGCTGACTTATTTCAACAGCCTTTCAACAGAAAAGCACGACAGTTTCTTGTAAGAGCTCGACTGGTGCCCCTTGCGCGCAAGCACGTTCAACATGCGTGTGAACATGGTTTTGCCAAGCTTGCAACAGAACCTTTCTAAAATTCGGTCTGGCCACCTGGATAACTATCATCACCTAAGTTAAAGTGAACTAGAGGACGGGTAGTGAGGTCAGCAAGCGCTCACAGTTGACAGACTTTCTATCGAAGGCACGAGAGGGTGCTACTAAAACATGGGCTGTAGTAGCGCATGGTTCGCATTGTTTTTGCCGCTACTAGCGTTGTCGTCGTAGTCGATTAGGCATTGCACTTCATTCAACATAAGCGACAGAAAACGCGGGAAATATCTGAACGGGATCCAGTTCGCTCTGCCAAACCGCCAAGTCAAACCTGCTGGTCAAAGGGCCTTGGAGCGCTCGGATCCTCCAGCCCCAGAGCCGTATATAGAAATAGTTTGGTCAATGGGAGGAGCGGGCAGAGCCAGAGAGTGCACCAGACGCAGAAAGAGGGCTTGACATGCTTCCTTTGGCAACCAGAAGCCGAAAAAGTATCTTCTCGCGGTGGTAGCAATAAACAGTTTTAATAAGCACGTAAGAATTAAATGTAACTCATCATGGTTCAAAATATGGAGCACGTGATGTTTTGATTATGATCATGCAAAAAGATGTGTAAGAATCGAATGTGCAGCTCGAAGAACTCTGTTTTTCTCGGACGGAGTCTGACCATCCGGACGGCAGATTCCCGGCCCTCGAAGCCTGGCGTACGGATTACGTCGATCGTTCTGCTAGACTTTTATTTTGCATGACCGTGATCGAAAAATCGCGTGCACCATATATTTAGTCACCGAGAGTTACTCTGACGCACCTATTAATTTTGTTTCTCGCGACCACCGCCAGGGTAATATTCGCGGCTTATGGCTGGCTACATTCGAATTTGTGAAGACGCTCTGGAACACGCCCAGCCCGCTTTCGATCAATGGCGCCTCCTAATTTGCCTCCTATACTTCCCAATGAATGGCCAAACTCTCTATATATACGGCTCTGTTTAGCCCATGCTACTGCAGCGCCGCTATGTAAATCCGGGATTTTTCCACTCTCGCCGCTTCACAGCAATGCAGGGCGCGCGTCGTAGCCTCATCTTACTACCGCTCCTCTAGCTCACTTTGCCCAAGTGTATATCAACCAGGCACGTATCCAGGAAAGGGGAGGGGGAGCCATGGGGCCCGGACGCCCCCCCCCCCTCCATAAAAACAAAAATTTCATTTTGCTGGGGCCTCTTCTACCCCTCCCCTCATACAGGATTTTGTCATGGGCGGGCCACCCACCGAACCAAAATCCTGGCTACGTACCTGATATCAACTGTACATGCTAATGGCTGCCTCTTGGTGGCTGATGACGTAAGAAATTGAGGACAGGTAACGAAGACAGGCAACGATGCGGAGCGTAAACATTCCAGACCCGCTGTGTTGTCTGATGTCAGCTTGACGTCAGACAACACAGCGATTATCTGACGTCAAGGTCCGCTGTGTTGTTGTTTGATGTCAGCTTGACGAGATTTATAAGCTTCTGTGCGCTACGCATTTGAGGGTGCCATGTGAAGCCTTGATATGCTCGGTTTCGGCATGCCCCAGACAGCTCATGACCATAAGATGTGGTGTCGGCAGGCATAGTGCCGGGTGATAGGGTGCCTTCGATGTGCGCTTTGCTTAGGGTGGAGTCATCCGGCCATTTTGTCCCACACTTTTATTCTCCTTTTTTGTTCAGAAGCGCGTGAAAGAGCGTGTCTCTGCACGCGTTTGTGGCGCTGACTGTGTATGGCGACATTTTGTTTTCGTCGATTTCTTTGTATTTTACCCGTGAGCGCGTGCTGTCGGCATCGGGTACTATACTTCGTTTCAGCTTCGGTCCAGACGCAGCGGATGCTACAAGCGCGAGCATGTGGCCCAGAACAGTGCTTGCACTGCACGAGCGCGCGTAGCTTGGCAGGGGATTCTGAAAGCCCAGAGCTCGCGCGTGTAGCTGGCTGCGACTCTGGACCGAAGCTGAAACGAGTATACAAAGGGTGGCACCACCCTAAACTGAAGGACATGATGAGCCACCCTGGGGTGAGTCATCCGGCCATTTGTCCCACACTTTTTCTCCTTTTTTGTTCAGAAGCGCGTGAAAGAGCGTGTCCCTGCGCGTCTGTAGGCTGACTGTGCTATGGCGACACTTTGTTTTCGTCGGTTTCTTTGTATTTTCCCTGTGAGCGCGTGCTGTCGGCATCGGGTACTACAAGGGTGGCATCACCCTAAACAGAAAGACATTAGGGGCACCCTAGTGCTAGTTCCTTCACACCAGTAAAATGAATATAGAAAGGAAGAACTAACACGCGAAAAACACCTAAGTTTTGTGCGTTAGCGTTGATACTATTGGCGACGTGCGCGACCGAAAGCGTCGCTGTGGTCGGCCGGTCATGATTGGCCGGATGCTGACTATGACGTCAGGAAAGGATTTCTCATCGACGAAAATAAGAGGAATGTAAGAGCTTGAATTTTGACAGTGTTGGCAGTGTCGCTTTGAGAGGGTAACGATTTCAAGCCTCCACAATGCTCATTGCAAACACCATCGAACTTGTTGTTCGCATTGTAATGACGTCACGAAAGGGAGCCATGGGAGGGCGCCACCGCTTTTTAGCATACAAAACTATAGACTGATATTTGTGCCACTAGATGACACTGAATTTCTGAAAGGGTCTATTACACAGGATTGCCCGCACGGGCAGAGGTATGGCGCCGGCCAGTCGCCCCGCTTCCAATCGCCGATATATTCGGTGACTGGCTCAGAATTTAGTGGAAGCTCCGTCTCCAGCAAGCGCTTGTTGCCTGTCACCGTGCTTCGGCGGCGATTGAGACGAAGTGTTACCAAAGCAGAAATCTCGAGCCGGAGGCCGAGCGCGCACTGAATTCTTAAGGCCGGTTGAGTTTGAGTGCGTTTGACTGCGTTGCGGCGAGAACCGAAAGCGAGTCACCGGCACATCTGTGCTTCGTATGAAGCGTCGAATCCAATTCAAGGAATCTTCTTGGCACGCGATATAAGCAGCAGGGATGTCCTGGTGTCTCGCTGCCGTAACGCAGTCAGAACGCAGTCAAACGCAACTGTGTGAACCGGGCTTTATTCTATCACTGACTCTCAATTTATAATCGGTGACAGGCTAAGAATGCTGTAGGAGCTGCGCCTCCAGCTCGCGCTTGGTGCCTTCCATCGGGTTTTGGCCATGCGGGCGACAGAGTTATCAAAGGCAGAAAGTTTGGTTTGAAGGCAGAGCATCTACTGCGTTCTTTATCTGCTACCCTACTATAAATTTAAAAAAAACAGCATGCAGCATTCCCCTTGACCTGCGGAATTCATTTTCATCCACACTAGAGTCACTAAATAAGCTACGCTCAGAGTATCGGCACTCCGCTCCCCAATCTGTTAGTGGGCGCCGTTATCTTGGTGCCTGGGGCACAGCAGACGCAACTGTCGATCGTCATAATTAAAAAATGCGACGTCCTCAGCTTTAGGCATGGTGTTAGAAGCTCGGGTGATATTGTTTTGCTTTATCGCGAACTGTTTTAACGATTCTGGAGGACGGAAAAACGTCTTCTGCGATTTCAGATAAAGCTTCAGAAAACTGACAACCATGGTTTTAAGAGCGAAGGTGGCTGAAATGTCGTTACTCTGAAGCGTAGCTTATTTAGTGTCTTTAATCCACACCGGGAACCACTGTCGCCACACCATGGCGAACGGATCTGGCGCTGCCTAAACATGCCACGACTGATTTGCTTCGCCGTTTGCCATATTCGAGCCCGCTGTTCAGACGAAATCATGTTCAAAACGAGCATGTGCTTCTGCTGTTGCCAGAACCACAAGGTGTAGAGGCTGTTTCTGAGCGTTGTTCGGGCGTAAAAAATTATCATCTTTTTTTCTTTCTTTCTTTTTTCTTTTCGCTTGACCGGCCGCCCGCCAGCCTGTCGTAGACATTCCGTCAGTGCAGCGAAGGTGGCACTTGATGGGTTTTTGAACAAAAAGCATTTTCTATCCGAATTCAGCGGACATAGTTCCCCGCTAAATTTGGCGGGGAAATTACGACGAGAAAACGGACTTGACAAAAGACTGCCAAAATCGTAACTCGTCAACGCAGGGCACGGCGAACTCTAGGCTTCCCCTTCATGCTTCCTGATTGGCCCTTGGCCGTCCTTATCGGCTAATGTCGCAATCGCATTGGCCGCGGAGCGATGATGAGATGCTCGGAACTCACCGCGTCCTGCGTTTCACTAAAGTGAGTATTGGACGTTGGAGTTTATGCAGGTGTAAAGCTAGTCTGTCGTGCACATAGCGTGATGCACAATACTTCCGGCCATGTGCAAATTTTAGGGCGTTTTCCTATTTTCTTTTTCAGATCGAAAACCGTCATGCGCATGCGCATGACGGTTTTCGATCTACCAGAAGATGTATGCTCTACATCCTCTTGGCAGCTACGCATGTGCACATTGGAGTGTCACTTCGGCCAAGAAGAAAATTATAGCTGCCAGTGTAGGCCACCCGAGTCATAGGCTGTGGTACAAAATTTCGAGTTTTCTAGGTAGGGTATCTGGTAGTTGTGTTGTCAATTCTGGATCGACTGAATGTAATTTTTTAGTTTGATGAATTGGTGAAGACCACAACTGCATAATCATAATGTTAATTACTTTCTTTATGCAGAATATTATGATCGTATTTCATTTCCGCTGATGCTGCTGTGACCTGGAATCCACTACAGTATTATGTGGTGACCTATGTCAGCAGCTTTAGCGTTTACTTGTCCCACCTGTAATTGAAGAGTTGTTTTGCTGCGTGATTTCCCAAATATTAAGGTTTTTAAGAGTCGCAATGGAGTCGGTTAGTATGAACCATTTTTGTATATTCGTTGATTTTAAGATATAAGTAATCGCCAACAAAACACCCTGTAGTTCTGCTGTTGTAGGTGCTGTTTGGTGGGATAGCCGTGCGGTCTCAAGTACATTGTTCTGGGGAATTACGAAGGCAGAGGTAGATCATGTTTCGGTTGTGGAGCCATCAGTGTATACCAATGCATAGTCTTTGTATACGTTAGATACGTGAAGCATAGTTTGTTGAAATCGAACGTATTCCGCTGTGTCCTTGATTGCCCCCATCCCGGGTATCTCGGTATAATTCTCATAGAGGGCATAATCCAATACGGTGGTGGGGTTTCTCCGCTGTGCTTTGTCATCGAAGAAATTTCTTTATGCCACTTTTGTATTTCTTGCCCAAATGTGGAATGTGGCCTTTCCGACGTTTCTCATATAGTGTCTCTTATGCTGAGCAATGTGGCGTAGGTGTACTCGTAAAGATTTATGCGTTTTCATAGTGTTGACAGATAGTGTTCTCGTTTCAGCCAGCGCATCACAAGTAGACGTGCCCCTAGGAACACCGAAGCAGACCTTAAGTGTATTCGTCTGCGCTGTTTGCAGGTTTTTTTATGGTAGTTTCGCTAGCAACATGAAGCATCGGTGCAGTATATCTGAGAATTCCGTCTACAAGAGAGCGTTCTAGAGCAAGCATTGCGGAGCACGAGCACCTCCATGCAGTGCCAGCTAGGCACCGTAATACTCCGATGACTGCGTAAATCTTTTTCCTTATTCGGTTTGCTCTCGGGCGCCCATGTGAGATTTCGATAAACGATAACCCAAGATATTTGCGAGATTTTATATATGGCAGAAAATGTCCAGCTAACAAAATAGGGTATCGTCGCATTGATTTTTTTGTGAATACCATTGCCCTTGTTTTCTCTGACGTCAAATTGAGTCCCAGTTTCGATAATTGTTGGCTAACCAGGTGCAAAGCTTCCTGAAGCCTACGTGGGGGTACGTCTCGCTGAACACTACTGGGCCACAGGCAGATATCGTCAGCATAAAATGTGGCCATGATGTTTGCAGGAATGGCATCTGCCACCGATATTAATGCAAGGCTGAAAAGGGTCGGACTAAGCACCCCACCTCGAGGAACGCCTCATGACACCATGTATTTACTTGTGCAGTTATCATGTGTTTTCATGTAAATTGACCTATCACTATGGCAGTTTTGTATCCAGCTGAGCATCTTTCCTACAATCTCACTCTTTTTTAACGCGGTAAGAATGGCATCGTGTTCAATATTGTCAAAAGCTTGTTTGATGTCAAGAAAGACCGCACCGAGATTTTGTTTCCTGCGTGGTTCTCTTCTGTAGAACTAACTAGGTTAAGTATACTATAACTTGAAGATCTTCCTGAACGAAATCCACTCATTGCCTCTGGAAGTATATCGTTCGTTCAAGATACCAGTTTAGTCTTCCCTGTATAATTTTTTCTAACGCATTTCCCAATACAACTTGTCAATGCAATTAGACGGAAAAAATTATAAGCAGTTGGTGGTTTCCCTGGTTTTAACAAAGGTACTATTTCAGCTTCTTTCCACGCTTTTGGAACGTTTCCTGTCTCCCATGATCTATTCAAAATCTCTAAAAGTATCATTAACAAATTTTTATTAAGATGGGCAAGTGCCATATACGTTACACCATCCGTTCCTGGTGACGACTTGTTATTCGTTGATGCTAAAGCTATTTTCAGCTTTGAGACTGTTAGGAGTGTATACAATTTCGAGTCTTCTGGCACAACTAAGGTCTCATTTTGCATGTTCTGGCCATTACGACTAAGACATTGCTGTTTTTCTGCTATAATCTTACAAAACTCTTCAGCTACTTGAAATTCTGAGCATTTCTTTGTTAGAGAGAATGTTCGAAAAGAATGTAATTGCTCCGGTGTTTTTCTCAGTCCGCGTACAACTCCAGATGCTTGTGATATGGGACTTGGAGGGTCTAATCTTTCACAGTAGCCTATCCATCTGCGTTTAGCCAACACGTTCAAATGACGTCTTACATGACGCTGTGCTTTGCGTGCCTCGCGGAGGTCGTTGGTATTGTGAGTTCGTCTTGGCCGTCGTTCCGCTCTTCTCCGTATTGCTCTTAACCTTTCATATTCCGCATCGAGTTCTGTTTTTCCAGCGGGCATACTAAACAATCTAGTAGATTTCTTTAAAGCAGAAGCAATAGTTGGAGCGATAGCTTCATCATCCGTTGCAGCTGTTATGGCATTTTTCGTAACAAACTGAAATGCTTCCCAGCTCGTTTTCTTATTTTACGCCGCCGCGATTTAGGTGCTGCAAAGCTAATTATAGATGTCATGATGGGCAAAGGATCACTTCCCCATGTGTCGAGGGCTGCCTGCCAAGTGCATTTTTGTATAAAGTGTTTCGAAACAAAGGTCAAGTCTAGACAACTGCTTACTCTTGTTCCCTTGAAGAATGTGGGTCTTCCATCATTGATGTTTACGAGATCTAACTTAATGGCAACCTCAAGAGGTTCACGTCCCCTACAAGCGTTTTGTAGGCTACCCCAGAGTTAATGATGAGCATTTAAATCCCCTTACGAGCAGCATGGCTTTGGTACTGCTAGAAGGATATTTTCTGACCTTTTAACATTAAATGTTACGTTGGGAGGTATGTAGGCAGAGATGAAAGTTATTGAGCTCGTTCCATTTCTGACAGTGGCAGATACATATTCGTTTTCGCCATGTGGGCAAACTTCCTCTTCAACGTAAGGTAAATCATTTCTGATGGCTATAAAGTTCTGCTGTTTCCCGTATACTTTTTTTATAAATATTTGGTATCCTAAGATCCTAAAGCGGTCTCGAACGCCATGTTACGATATAGCTATTACGGGATAAGAATTATTTCTAAGGTATTGACGAAGGTCTGATGCTTTTGACCGAAGGCCTCGTGCATTACATTGCAAAACAGAAACAGTTGCTGATTAAAAGAAATCCAAGAGTGTAGGAAATACGAAGTTCAGTATTTGTACGATGTCTTGCATCGTACAAATAGCTTTCCCAAGTCATCCTCCTCGCCCATTTCTCTCTCCTATATGAACCACACGAGACCATTGAACGGTACATGGTTATGGTCGCATCTACGAACTGAGTGGCACCAGGTTCTACCCTGGTTCTGCTCATGATCGCAGCAGCTGACGGCACCTGCTGCCTTTTAGTTGGTCGTGTAACGACAATAAATTCAAGGAATTATGTTGTTTTTCACTCCGTTCATGCAAGTAAATATCAATTCGTTCTAACGATGTGCGTAACATCGTCCAGCTTGAAAAATATGTTTTTCATAAATAGAAACATAAATACTTACGAATTTTTGCCGATTATTTTTAGCCCGCCGGTATGAAAAGTTTAGTGGAACGCTCACACAACTTCACAATAAGTTTGGGGTTCTCGATATGAATCGTGACAAACATTAAACCATACAGTTGAGTTTGACTATAGTGTTTTATTAATTTGTATTGTGACAAACGTTGGACCAACTCAATTTGACTTGACGGGGGCACATTTACTATTCACAATTTGACCTGCCATGAGTGTCGAAATCATCTGATTTGAAGTGAACGAAACTCCAGTTCGATGAAGTCCAGTCACTGTTACAACCAAGAGCCGAAATCCCTCGTCTGAGCAGATCGCTGATTCTCGAAAATCTAAGAGAACCGCTTATAAGTTCACGTCCCTGCGAAGTTCAGAACGTAACCAAACAGGGGCATGCCGGTGAACCAAACTTTCCGCGGAATGTTTCTGCAACCGTTCACAGAGCAAAGTCCCCTCTTGGTCTCGCCAACGCCACACACTTTTATTAACTCAAACTGCCGAGCGGCTGGGCTCGTCCTCTCGTCGTGATCCATCGTCCACCCAACAGGACGGAGCGAGTGCAGTACTGTGGCGCGCACAGCTGGCCCATCACGCACCGCGTCCTCTTCTCGAGTTTTGTTTGGTAGAAGTCTTTCCGGACGCACGACGCACCGTGACGAGCTGATCGCGGTCCGTCACGTGCACATCACGTGAGGGCATATGCCACTTTAAAGTTTTTATGGCTGGGCATTAGAAAAGTCACGTGATGCCACCCCCTGGTGGTGGTGGTGGGGGGGTGGTGGTGGTGGTGGTGGTGGTGGTGGTGGTGGTGGTGGTGGTGGTGGCGGTGCTGCTGCTGCTGCTGCTGCTACTGCGGCTGCTGCTGCTGATGAGGATGATGTTACGGCTTTTCCCTTTGTATCGGGTTGCGGGAATCATGTGCGCGTTTGAAACATGTCGCTAAAAACCCGACAGACACCGCAGGTGCGTTCTTTTATCTATACTCAATTCACAAATGAGCTGATAAGGCGATGGAAACTAAGTGCTCTTTGGGCCAGTCAATCTTCAGTCTTGCACCCCGTGATCATGCTCTGTGCGCATGTTCAAGCGCAACACTGCGGGGCAGGTGATAAAGGCAGGCGATTGATTGGTCCGACGAGGACGCCGCTCCTACCAACCCTTTAACATAGCGGTGAAAAGACCGCAAATGGGAACACAGCTGGTGGTGCTGCACGCAGTCCTTGTATTCGCCACGAGATCGAACCGTGTCGCCACCGTGCGGCCGAAATTGGAAATATGCGAAAGCGGGGATACCGCCGTGCGTCGTCTGCTACGTGCGCGCGTCCAGGAGCATGGATCTCGACGACGCATGTGCGTTTCCAGCTTAGCTGGGCCCTCCTTATGAAATTCTTGTTGTTTCTGTTGTCGTTTCTTTGCACTGAAAGTTGTGTTGTGTCCTTTCACGCGCAGTGCAAGTTCAGCAAAGCGATTAATATTAAGTCGTGTGCTATACCATAATTTTATTGTTGTGGTTTGTGGAACCGTTGTTCCCAAGTATTTGTGTTGGGTATCTCACATAATTCATAGCTTTCATAAAACTTTGAATGTTGATTGGGTTGATTAAAAAATTAACCCGACTGATCGCCACCCTTTAATGAACTAATCAGTAGTAAATCTGTTAGTTGATTTGTCTCCATTCATATTGCATGAAAGATGTTAAAGCTACAATTTGTTTTACTATTTTTGCTATGTCATAAATGGCCTATTGCAGTCCAATTTTAAACTTCACGTTGTGATGCCTTCACAAATATGAACACAGGAAGTTTTTTTTTAAATGAAGTAATTTTCAATCTGCTATTTAAACAGTATAATCACACTTAGTGACAATTTCAAGCATTTTGAAGTGATTTACCGTGCAAGCCTGCGTCCTAAAAAAATGAAGACGTGAAAAATATTAAAGGTGGCATTTTCTTTACTTTTCTCTTTTCTGAGTTTCTCCAGCACAAAATTCCAATCAAACAAAAATAAAATCGCAATCAAAGCATTATTTGAATATTTTGAAGGTTAATCGATGAACTGCCCAATCCCGATATGCGTTAGGTTAGGACGACCGATTATTAGAAACTCTCGGGAAAGTCGCTGGCCTTCATCAGTAAAAGAATTTCTCTGTGGCCGATGCTCTCTGTGTCGTGGTGTGGGTAGCTTGTCGCAATTGCAGAGTCTACTCCATTTGAATAGAATAGTTTTTAGCCAGAAATATATAACATTATCCTCTTGACATCCGCAACCTGCTCTGAGAAAATTGAAGCTGGTGAACCAAAGCTACCTTAGGTGAACCCACACCACCGAGAAGAGCATCTAATAACAAGCACGCTGACGTTGCTCGTTTACACTCGTGTATTCAACTCGTGCAGATGTATTAGAACAGTTCGTTTCCCTTGTTTCAGTTGTCCTGCCAACTAACAGTTTTCGGATCGTAAATAGAAGAGGCACTCTCTCCTCATCGCAAAGTATCATACTTGTTCCGAGTCCGAAAAACCTTGCCCAAACCATGGCACAGGAAAGGCAAATATTGGCTGCAGCGGAACTTTTTTCCCATAGAAGCTAGCAATATTACAGTAATTTCCAATACAACACTAACTTTTCTCAATGCGAAATATTTATATTACCGCAAAAGCTAAAAGTAACGAAAGCAAAAAAAACAAATGCATATAACCTGCAATTCCACAATCCGCAGTAACAGCATTATGTAAGTCTCCGGGTTAGAATTCCTTGTTTTGTTGAATTTCCACGCTGGTGAACCGATATACATATTAATTTTGAATAAACAAACATTTAACATAAATAGTGCTGTTCACAAAGAAACAGGCATCCGTCGTGGTGATCCACGCTTTTCAGCATCTGCCTAGAGCAGACGACCCATCCACAGAAGCGATTATTTAAATTTAGCGCCATACACTGGTAACACGATTCGATCTTCACTGAAGCACCGAACAGTACAGCACCAGCTAAATTCGTTTTTTCACCGATATTATGCGACAAAATACACGCAAGAGTCTACACCACCTCGCGCGCGAACGTGGAGAGCCTATGGGACGGCCATGCTTCTATACCCCGCTTTAATGATGATGATAGCGCGACAGTTACGCCGCCAGGTCGATCTCGAGGCCAATATCTCACTAGAGAGAGAGAATAAACTTTATAAAAGCCTAATAAGATTCAGAACGTTGGGTTCGTTCTCCTACGGCCGGCGTGGTGCCTCCCCTGCGGAGTGGCCGGACGGACTGGGCCAGGCGGCGACTAAAATAATGGCTTAGTGACATCTGGAAGGACTGCGGCGCCAGTTTTACAAGTTCGTTGCTTCCACCTCTCTCAACTTTAACAGTGATAAGAAAGAGGCGGATATGGCCGCCAGTTGCTGCGACGTAGTGCTGGGATTGCCGGGCATTGCACCCTTACGTACCTGAGCCAAACACAGTGCAGATGTTCTGAACAGAGCAGCTGTAAGCCCTCGTCTGACCGCAAGTACGCCGAATGCGACATCGCCTCGTTTCAGCTAGGCGTCTTCTATTTTGCGGCAAGCGCGTCATTCGTTTTTCGCAAGTTCGAAAAGGCTAACGTGTAATTGCCCAGCATCGACAGTTCCTACTTGATCAGATCACGTTGACCGGTTATAAATTGGTAATAGGCCTCAGTCTGAGATTATAACAGCCCTTCAGCAACAGCCTTATCCTACAGCTATTGGTTGCCGACTGTTAGACAATTATCAGCTTTCGTTTGGGCTGAAGACCACCAATCGTTCGCAGAAATGCCTTCCAAGGTGAGATCGTTTCCATTCATTTGCACGTATATTGCGCCATCGTGCACTCGGCACACCAAGTATCGGTCAAATTTTAAACAACGAGAAGAAAGGTGGGAATCTGTCCTTCAACGTCGTGAGTGGTCTCAGTCGCGAAATTCCATGACGCGTTTTTTCTACTGAGACTGCATTCATTTGGGTGCCATACCTCTCTCCTTTGCCACTGGCTGAACGGAATACACATGCCTTGCACGTGAGGTCATATGACACCGTACCAGCCTCCATTGCTCCGTACCATGCTCCTGTGCCGTACCTTCTGCAGCAAATATTTGGCACCATCAAATCTGTTCTTCTCAGCAAGGTTGCCGAAAAGAACAAGTTCGATAGCGCGAAATGTATGCGGCAGAAGGTACGGGCACAGGAGCATGGTACAAAGCAATGGCGGCTGATGTGAAGTCAATGCAAGCCGTGTATTCTAAAGAGTAACAATAATGCCCGGTGTTACCAGTCAATCGCGGGACAGTATAATGCATGCATGCATAACATTATTTTAAGAATGGGTCGTCAGCGATCGCTGTCTGTTTTTGGCTTCGACACGGGTTCGAACTCGCTGTACGAAATATTTTGGCAGTTGTGATATGCATTCGTTGCGAGGTGAAATGACGATCCGTCTTCCTTTTCTCGCCAGCCCATTTTGTACTCCTGCTATTCGGGCTCCTGTCCGTACAGAGTGCGGATCGGTAAGTTCTTGCATCCTTTATGTTCACTTCAACGCCCTTGCCACGGAGGAAGAAGGGGAGGTGTCTCTCAACGGCGCCGCCTCGCCATAGAGTAAGTGTGGCGAAGGTTCGCTCTAATATCTGGCAAATGCCGTGAGATGACGCAACATGTCGAAAGGCATCTTAATGTGCATCAGGGGACCGGTGAGCCCAGCTCCAAAAAGCGTTCTTATTCGCGCACACGTTTAGAACGCCGCGCGGCGCGCAGCCGCGACTGCGCGATGGCCCCTAAACCGACAGTGTCCCTGCCAGCAGACAAGCGAAGCCCGATCATAAGTTTGCCACCTTCTCCGGCCTCGTTAAGACACCTCTTTCTTCTTTCATCGTGGCCCTATTTCCTGCGACCTGAAGTGTTATTTGTGGATACACTGGTATACCTCTCCTTTTTTTTCTAACAGCACTGGCTTTGAAGAACGTTGACTATGAGTACAAGTCGGTCGAGGTGTTAAAAGAGGGAGGAGAGCCTGGCGATCAGGTAATATAGACGCCCGCACGAACGCACACACGCACATGCACAAACTCCCGCCAACAGAAAATATAGGGCGGAATCAGAGAATGTAGCCATGGTGGCGTCATGTTTGCTGTCTCTTTGTATGCCCCACCCTGGCAAAGACTTAGATACGTAGATTAAATAAATAATAAACCCAAACGTACACTTATCCTGCACGAGGCAATGCCGCGCAAGCAAGACTCCTAAACAAGGTGGCGGGATGGGTTCGCCCGCGCTACGGTGGGCAAGGAGGGGTGATTATCGCGAGGGTGAGAGCAGACCCGCCATTCAAGCCCACAGTGCGAAGCATAATTTGAGTGCGGGAAACAGCGCTACCTTGCGCTTTAGGGCCGGAAGTCGAGATAAAGATGCGATCAAAAATGGTCGGATTGAGCATGTTACCAACTCCGTAGAGGCATTGCTCAGTCGTAAATGGGAACCCGACCCAAGATACGTCTTTATGTTTCTTGCTTGCTCCGTTTCACCGTAAGCCCGATTTCCAAAAAAAAAATAACCGATCTTAGCTGTTGTGGCCCTGCACCTGCAGCTCACAGAAGCAATACCATGGTGATAGGGACACATGAGGCATGAAGCATGGGACCTCGCTCGGTTGCTGGGAGAAGCGAGTGATATTGCCACACCTTCCCTCTTACCTTAACAGACGCGGATGCATGGATGGATAGATGGATGCTAACAGCTGTACCCTTAATAACGGGCGGTAGCTTGCACCACCTAGCCTAGAAACCCGAGCTAGAGCGTTTCAATGTTGTCGGCTGTGCCTGAGGCACCCTAACCCGGGCCATCAATAAAAACGTACATTTTCATTGAACCCAACAGCTGTCCCCGGAATTCACGAAGAAGAACCCGATGCAACAGCTGCCGGTGCTCGAAATCGACGGCGAACTAATCCCGCAATCGGTAATATGAGCGATTCGTTAACCCGTGTTTCTGACGTCGCGCCAAACTGGCTTATTCTTAGGCACATTGTCCCCAGTTGTCGGTTGAGCACACGCTCTCTTTGTGTGTTCTTTTTAACGCTGAGTTGAGTTGTATAACAATATTGCATCAATGCTTTTAAAGCGATACTCAAGCAAATCTCTAGCTTCCTTTTGACGACGGGTATTTGTTGGTGCTATCCTCCTAGAGCTGATGATACAATACACCCTTTTCAAAGGTGCCCGCATGCTGCGCCTATTATTCGAGTACGCCATTGTTTGGGCAGGCACTCTTAGCATGCATTGGACACGAGGACTACGTCAGCATTTGGTGGGAACTCGAATCCAATCACTCGCTTCGTGTGAAGACTCTGGTTAGGAGCTGCACAAACAACGTCGTCGGGGTCCGACGTCAAGGAGAGACAGTACCCAGCACTAGTTCCGGCACATGTGGTTTTATATCAACTCGGCTTGAGTGCGCGACACAGACAGCTACAAAACACTTTCCTCGTCCGAAGGCTTGCAATGGCTAACCCCCCTTGCTGTCCCTCTTCTTTCTTCTTTTTCTCTCGCCCTTGGCCGCGAGGTGAGGTTTCTTCGTAATCTGGCGCGAACGCCACGGTGGGACACACACACACACCCACGTGCCCGCACGCACAGCACCGAATGAGTCGGGAATACACTCCGTCACATTCGTACCCAAGAATTGACGACTTTCAGTGTTACTAGATGGGGTTTTGAGAAGGGTAAGTTATGCGTCCGAGCCGGCGACGTGTTCTAGCAACGGAAAGTACAGGGTATCCGGAAAACTTCCAAAGAAGAGTCGTACTGCATTGACCACATGTTCCACCAATATTGGAGATACCAGACGCCCCATGGAGCAAACTAACATCACGCTGCCTAAACTTTTACACAACAAACTTATGCTCACTGTATAAAACAAATCTTTAAGCAAGGTGTGCTTCTTAGTGGGTAGGTTGGTAAAAAATCCTGCCAGGAAATGAGAAGGGACAACGACGTTTCAACTTTCAACCAAGCAGTGTTCCCAGGGCCGGATTAAGGAATTTTGGGGTCCTGGGCTAGGGCTGTTCAAGAGGCCCCTAATGGTGGTGATATACTGACTATGGTGACGATAGTGGTAGTGGTAACGACCATGACGATGATGTATGTTTCACCAACTTATAAAATACAAATATCGTTCATTCTATGATATATCTCGGCAGGTTTTTGTATCTGTAGATTCGATGATTAGGAAATTAGGGTTTCACTGGGTGGAAATGAAGCAGATGCGGTTGTGGATTAGAGACTATTTCGGAAATAGCCAATCACTCACTAAGAGGTACAAAACGCAAAGCAATGAACCATTAGGGAAAATGATAAATAAGTGTCGCGCATGTTGAGCAGGGCCTCGTAAACATCAGTTGAAAAGTTGAAAATAATGACTCCGCTTTCCTATGAACTTGTGTGTGACCAAGTCTACAACTTTACTTCTTTCTTTCTTTCTTTCTTTCTTTGTTTTTCCTCGGGCAGAGCCCGAAAGAAGGCCGGTGCAAAAGGCTAAAAAGCCTGACATGGCACCGATCCCTTACAGTCCACACATTATACAATACATGTCTCTGCCGACTAATTAAGAACTTTTTTTATCCATTTGGACGTATTACTTTAAGCTAAAAATAATAGGTCATACCTCAGAGGCAGGAAAAGTGTTGTCTCGCACTGGCAGATCACTGAGATCAGACACAGACTCCAGAGCAGTTTCTTGCAGTTGCTGCCTCTCGAAAACTTTTGGGTGACATCTCAAGAGCCGGCTCCTTGACACGCCTGTTAGTGGTTAGAAAGAATGGCTTCGGGTGGTTCACCGATATTTTTTTTTGCTTGTTTTGAAATTTGTCGTTTCAGGGGAAAATTTCCATATGGAACTACGCTAAATGACAAGAAAAAAATGAATAATGTGTAGCATGTATGTTGCTCGTGTAGCCTTTGGCAACACTCTTTTTGCTTGCCTTCCAAGCCACCATTCTCCGCAAAATTCGTCGGGGCCCCAGTACAATAGAGAATCCCGTGGCCGTCCAACCGTCTGGCTTCAATTAGAAAATACTTTAAACGGGACCGCCAGCATCGACAGTTTTGCTCCCTTCCACAAGAAGGGTGGGAGGCAACGCTAACATTTTGTTACTCTAGCACAGTCTTTTACAATAAGTTCACGAACACCAGCTCGTCTAGAGAAGGCAACTTTTTGGCAAGACTAGTGACTAGAAAGCCAGGGCCCAGAGGCTCATGTGATCCTCCCTTAGGTTTGAGCTGTTTTAAACTGAAACCGACTACCCTTCTTTTTCTTTTTCTTTTCTTTCATATTTCCAGGGGCCAGCACGGGGCCCCTTGGCAGCCTGGGGCCCTAGGCTGCAGCCCTCTTAGCCCGTACCTTAATCCGGCCCTGAGTGTTCCTCAGACAGAAGGAGGCCGTTAGGTCAAAACTCCACCCTCCCCTTTTCCTTGGCACAACTTCTAATCAACCTCCATACTAATGCACAAACATTACCCAGGAGGAGTCTACTTATTCAAGGTGAAATTAGTCTGCTAGAGTGTATGGCGACATTCTTGCTCGCTGGAGATGAGAAATTTAGGCAGTGCAGTACGACTGCTTGCCTGGGGTCTTTCTCGTGCATCACGCAGTAGTTATACAGGACTGCACGCTGGCATAATGCTCATCCAGAATGAAACGGACAGGAGAGGAGTGCTCAACCCAGGATCCCTGAGGTTACCGGCGCGTGCTTTCGTTCCAAATGCTCCGACATGCGGCCATCGCAGAAGAGGGAGGTTTGCTCCTCGAGAAAAGAAGAAGAACGCTCCAAATGCCGTTTCTCTAGAGCTGTCGGCGTTGTCGGCGCTCGTCCTGTAGTTACTGGAATGTGAACTTTTGAACATTTGATTTAAATTATAATATATTTTCTTATAGTATTTTGGCCGTTGAAAGTACTTTTCTTACGAACACTCGTCCAAACATTAAAAAAAGAAACCTCTACATTACAATGCTCTCCCGCACTCGCAAAATGTGATCATTACAAAACGTTTCAAATTGTCTCCAGTATCCCTTTAATACGAGCTTTTTTGTATATTTTCGCGCCTTCAAGTTAAAATGACTTTCTCCTATAGCTCGCGATCATCGAGTATCTGGAAGAGAAGTATCCCGAACCCAGGTTGCTACCGGACGATATCGTTCTACGAGCAAAGGTTGGTTCAAAACTTCTTATATATAGTCAGGATGTCTACTTTCGATGTCAAAACATATCTCGGCATGAAAACAAAATCTTTGCTAAAGGCAGCACAAAATGAACAGTACTTAGATAAGTTACTCCCAGTTCCGTACACGTTCCAGCCCGGTCAACAAAAACAGTCTGATATTACAATGTTTTATAAGAATGAAACACTCCTATATGCCAACATTTTCAGAAAATAATCTGGTCGAAGTTGCTTAGAATGGTACACATTCTATAAGCACTGAAATTCTCAGGAGTCGCAAACATATGTCGTAGTTGAGAGTGCTGTCTGTACTACAAGAACTTTCCGAGTGCATATTAGTTAGCGGCGAGCAAGTTCGTCTGCTATCGCGCAGCGGGAACAGTGGGGTCACAGCACCGGGCTCTCATTGGAGGGATAGTGGGTAGGAACAAAGGCTAGCTGCTTTTGTATCTACCCGCCCAAATCTCTCCAGTCAGAGCAAGGAGCGTCGTCTGCTCCTCGTGCAGAGAAAGCAGTGGCGCCAGGGTCAGCGTTCGGACGTCGAACACCGGCGTCGTCTGCTAGTCCAAGCAATGACTGTCTCAACGAACAAGAAAATCACGGCCTATATTCGGTGTCAGCTATTTTAGTTCTACATTGTCAAAACTAGCGTAGCTTCCACAGTGCTTCGGCCCCGCATTGCTGCGAGAACACGTGGTTTCGTCTGGCGTCGCACTCACTCGCGCGTTTAGCTTTGACCGAATTGGAGCACTGCCGTAGCTACGTTGGCTTTGACAACGTGGCACAAAGTAGTTGACGCCGAGTATATAAATGTTGCCTGCTCCCCGCCACGACCATAGAGCGAACAGCTGCGGCGGCGAAGCTACGTCGCGTTCATCGCACACGTGATCACCCTCTCTCTCCCAAGCGCGAAAATATCTGTTTCAGTGGGCTTGCTGTTCGTGTACTGCCTTGCAAAGCACAGTGAACATCAATCAGGGGTCTTCCTTTAATTCAATTAAGCCGCCCAGAAGGGCGGCCGGTATCATGTTTCAGTGTCCATGCTGTCTGTGTGCTCCGTGGCAGAAAGGGTGGACGCATTTTTGTCACTCGGGCTGCAGAATTATGTATCATTTTGTGAAAACACCTGAGTCTGGGTGAGCGTTCATCCTTCTCGTGTGTGATTAAAGGAAGACTCATATTTGGAGTTTATAGTGCATCGCGGGAGGGTATGCACTCAGTGTTTTTTGAAGGTGTACGTACTTCCAGTTCGAACTAGAGCTACAAGGGTCGTTCAAGATTGACCAGTACTTTTATTCTTACACTGAAAATCGAAAATTCTACAAGCACAAAACTATGTTTTTGTTGTTTCAACTATTTCCCGTGAGCGCCCAGGCACCGCTGTAAAAATATTTAGCACCTATTTGATTCTCTTATCATAGAAAGAGATAGGCTGCGTGATTATAATATATATACAGTCGGACTATAATGTCCGTGCGGTTCATTTGTCGCTGGCTGTCCTTCGCCAAACTGTTGGCACCTATCATACGCTTTTGTCCATGACATCGATTGTTTCCCATGCTTTGCTTCGAACCTTGCCAAAATTTAAACTGCGTCAACTTTCTCCTTTGCACAAATTTGATTATCTACCGCTGCTCCGCAGCTACAGACGCATTGAATGCCGCCATGTTGGTTGGAACTACTGTGCATGCGTCAAATACGTCCTTTTGGGTAAGAATATTAAATAATGATTACATTTTCACCCTCCACGAGTTCCATTGGGCTACACTTGTTCGGCGATTTCTGATGAGAAAAGGTATCGGTGAACCTTGAACGGACCTTGAATACGGCACTGTTTGTCATTATGCACGAAAGGTATTCGTGAGCTGTTTTGTTATTTTGTTGCCAAATTTCCGCAGGTTCGCGCCATTGCGCACTTGATCGCATCTGGTATTCAGCCCCTCCAGAATGTCAGTGTCACCCGCAGACTGGAAGCCGGAAAGAAGCTCGAGTGGACTACGCATTTTATCACCAAAGGATTTCAAGGTGACAAAAACGTTACGGAGAACCGCGAAAATATTAGCTCCATCCAAGTCCGTGTCTCGGCGTTTTAGTGGCTTCGAGAAATATGGTTTGTGTTGATGGGAGCACGTAGTCCCTTGAAGGTTTTGTTCCGTATCTCCGGCCATAAGAATAGACAGGCCCTTTTGAGACATTACTGGTGTCATAATTGAGTAGCAAACAGTAAATAAGATAACGTGAAGTTCCAGTCACAAAACCCATTTGACCTGCAATAACGTTTAAACTAAGTTTGAACGACCGTTTTACTTTTCGACTCAAACAAAGTTATTCCAAATTCCATTCTAGAGTAAAATTATGCAAAATATAGGTAGTAATCAATAGATTTAAATTATTCAAATGACGCAAACAATGCATAATAGCGGTTTAGGTTGTAATGAAGCTCAAACAATGTTTCTCATATACTCATTTATATTTCACAATACAGCAAAATTAAGCAAAAAAATGCATGTGATGTATAGTAGTGCTTTAGATAGTAATAAATAGATAATTAATTCCTCTACATAGGAGTGTTTTTTTTTTATTTGCTACTTCTAAATTTAGGTGAAATTTAGATTAAAAAAGAGCTTACCACAGACAGACCTACTTAAACGCTAAAGATTAGTTACATATGTATACGGCGGAACAAGTCCGTCTAGGTTCCTCTGCTTCTCGAGCAAAGGAACTTTGGAGGATTGCTGCGGGCGGGTTCTATAGATAACTGTGGCGCGGCGCTAGGTAAACGCAAGAGCAGGTGTCTTCTGCAATCGGAAATCCACTGGTTCTTTAAGGGGTATTCACACGAGAAATAAATCGCAGAGATTTCTCCTCAGTGCACGTTTCAAGTGACGAAAACGTCAGATTTTTGCGACGCGGCGCTATGGCGTCAGCTACGCAGCGGGGAGAGGGAGGGACGGTCGGGCGGCACGAAGAATCCTTAGCGGCGAATCGGTTTGTCTTCGATGATATTTTGTCGTTAAACTATTTGGTGTAAAATGCTGAGCCCGCTAGATTCGTATGCGGTGATGTCAAGTGTAAAAACCGGTATATTGGACTGCAAACGCTGACATCCCTCCTCCCGGCACCTCGTCCGAGTGAACAAAAAACCTGAGGAAGAAATTGCACCTGCTGTCGACGTCACGCACATCGCCTATTTCACGCCCGTGTGAAAACCGCTTAACGAGGGAACTCGATCTTCAAGAAAGGCGGGAGGAAATGCGCTGCTCTCGTCGACTAGCAACTATCACAGGGGCTACAATCAGACTTTTATGTAACTTGAATAATATGATACAGAAAAAATACCGCAAAAAAGACAAGACAGGCACTGCCCTGCAGCGCCTGTCCTGTCTCTGTATCTTTTGAGCAAATTTTTTGTACCTATTTATGCACGAACTAGCCCAGCAACTTACTTCACTTTTCTAGTACTCCACTCAAGTTACTCTCTCTTAAGGGTATACTGAACAAAATATTTTAGTGGCCATACACACAACAAAATTGACGTCCCCCATTCCCTCCATTCACGCTAAATATGACAGTGAAATGCATGGGCTCAGGGCAAAAGGAAAATAAAGGCATGCTTTTCATTTCCACAAGTGAAAGCCGCGTGCTTGTTAGACCAATTAACCGCCTATCTTTTACACCAGACCCCACAGTGGAAATAAAAATGTGGTAATGAAGTTTTTTTTTTTATTACTATTATGAAACTGTACTCGGCTTCAACTATTGCGTGCTGCGTTGTCAAGGCCATCAGCAGTGCTGCAAAACTGTCAAAAATACTTGCGCGAGCGCATACGAACGCACGAGGAAGTGACATACACGTGTTCTCGCAGCAGGGCGTGGCTGCAGCCCTGTGGAAGCTACGCTAGCCTTGTGAAAGTAGCACAACGTAGTTGACGCCGAGTATAGTTGCTTGACTGTCACTTTCGTAACCTTGTAAATTAGACACATTTTGAAAGTTACGAGTTACGTTTCTGAATATTTTCCCGTGTACAATCCTGGCTACAAGGGAAGAAAAAAACTCACTGCTGACGTTTTATCTACTTACGGAAGAGACTGGAATCTTCTGGTGAGGAGCATGGAGGCACACGCCACCACTCTCTCACACATTTTCGCGCATTCACTCTCACACGCGGGAAGACGCGTTCTGGTGGTTCTTAGCCGACTTGCTGGCCATGTACGCACACAGCTTACTGAAGTAAAAGCGCAAACGCCAATTTACAAAAAAAAAAAGATATTTCATTTCTTATTTAAAAAAAAAACATTCTACACCTTTTTTTTAAATGAAACATGGCAGTTTTACTGGAAGCAAACTCAGATTTCGCGAGTGTTCGTTGCATGCCCTGGCCCAGCATAACCAGGAGAGTTTATTCAGTTTGTCAGCTGCCCAAACTCCAGCGCCCCAAACCAATTGCGCGTGTTCGCACGCGTCGAGGATTGACGACATGTTAGAGTGACCCCAGGCGACGCTTCCCCGCCGCAGTCTGTGCACCCTCGGTATCGTCGCAAGAAATAAAAGAGTGAAGAGGCGACGTTTCAAACAGACGCGACGGCCCTTGCCGAGAAGACAGGTATTGAACTTAAGCGTCGGCTGTGTTTATCGTAAAGTTGTACATCACTGTTGTGGGAACCCTGGTGGCACAAAGCGTTCGATTAGGTTGCCCGGAAGTTGAACTATCTCTCTCTTGCCATCTCCACCGCGAGGCGACTAAGTGTAATCGGCCACGAGGACGGCGCTCCCCATTGATAAAAGGCCGGCCAAAAAGATACGCGGGAAGTCGTGTGGATAACGGCGGGCGACGGTGACAGTCCACATTTGACTAGGACCTGTTGTTGAACCAGTGCGTTGCGTCATTCTCTGAGGCGGTTAGAAGCAAGGAATGCCCTCTATGGTTTATTGAATATGATCAAAATACAGCTGCAATTTGCTTTTCTTTTGGCCAGCTTTGGAAGCAGTGCTCTCCAAGACAGCGGGAAAGTACTGCGTCGGTGACAACGTCACCATGGCCGACATCTGCCTGGCGCCTCAGGTCAACAACGCAATACGGTTCAGAATTGATATGACGCCGTTTCCGACCATCATGCGCATAAACTGTGCGCTCATGGAGCTACTAGCTTTCAAAGTGGCCCACCCATCCCGTCAACCAAATGCTCCCGACAATTACGGAGATTTCACGGATCGTGAGAAGATTTCAAAGTAAAACAGTTTCCGTCGCGATCCCATGGCGTTGGAGTAAAGACAAGCCTTGCAATATTTGTGCATCAAAAGCAAATAAAACAGTAAGTGGATGTCTAGTTCTGTGATGCTAATTCATGTTTGTACAACAACGTTTTGTGTTACAGAAGAGTGAGTTTTCCTCCGAACGCATTAGTTTTGGCGCATGCGTGCAGAACCATTCTTAAAAGACAGTCTGCACATGACCAATTCTACACTGCTATGAGAATGCGTACCAATGCGGGCAGAAACCGAGTAAGAGGAAAAGACGAAAGCGAGCGAGGATGTCAAAACACCGAGCTCTGGTTAGAATAATTAGCAGGTAGACGTAAAGATAGCTGTCATTGTCTCCAGTGCATGGTCGAACAAGTTCGAATGCGAAAGCCAAACGCCGGATGCCGACATTCAGCGTCCTAACGCGTTGGAGGAGTGCAGTGGAGACACAGGCAGCCAGCTTTCCGTCTACCCACTAATTATTCCGAGAACAACTCGGCCTTCTGAAGTTCCCACGCGCTCTAGTATCCCCCTCTCTCTCAGTTCCTCTCGCATAGAAAGCTTCGAAAGATATACTATACTGTAAAGGCCCGTTCACACTCTTGCGACCGAGTAAGACCAAGAGAGACCAGACCGGTTTTTAAGCCTCTTGCGACGTCTTAGGACCGGATGCGCTTCTGCGGAGCTGGTCCTAAAACATCGCAAGAGGCTTAAAACCGGTCTGGTCTCTCTCGGTCTTAAGCGCCGTTCACACTCTTGCGACCGAGTAAGACCGAGAGAGACCAGACCGGTTTTTAAGCCTTTTGCGACTTCTTAGGACCGGATGCACTGCAGCAGAGCTGGTCCTAAGAGATCGCAAGAGGCCTAAAAACCGGTCTGGTCTCTCTCGGTCTTACTCGGTAGCAAGAGTGTGAACAGGCCTTTACTCGGTCGCAATAGTGTGAACGGGCCTTTACAGAAACAGGTTCTACGCGTTCATAATGCTTGGTTCGTTTTGTCTCAGGACCTACAAGTTTAAAAACGCGTTGACGTGTTGACTTCTTGTAGACCCTGATTATTTCCCCTTGACTTTAAAAATTTCTTGATTTTGTGTTGAGATGTTTTTGATGATTTTCTTTAACCTGTGTCAAAAGAAAAGCTGTTGACTTTCTATTAACTCTACTTTGATTTTTTTTTTACTTCATGTTGACAGTGTTTTTAGAAAGTCTGCTGACGTTCTGTTTACTTTGTGTTTGAAAATGTTCAGTTGACTTTCTGTAGCCTGTGTCAATAGAAAATCTATAGACTTTCTGTTTACTTTTTATTGAACGTAGTACATCTCGTCTGCATGTCAAAAGTTCTTCTATAGCCTCTGACAAGGTAAGAACGGTAAGGAGGAGCTTCAGTTGCCCCGTCTCCAGCGCGAGCCTGCTACTCTTGACACCGCTTCGGTGCCTCGCGCACCTCGAGCGCAGTCAAAGCACGGCGATAGGCATGGAGAGCATATTGGAGGCAAGGCGTTCGAAAGACACGACCTGCCGTTCTCACTTTGTAACTGTAGTGACTTTATTGACCCTGTTAAACTAGTCAACTAGTAAAGGAAAGCAAAATACCGGTCTTGAAGGGGAGCAACTGCATTGACTCGCCTCGTCCCGACTGGTGCTATACAGAGAAGCGATAACATTTCTTCTAGGAGCCGTTTTTGTGGATGTTGTCTTAGCGATCCATTAGTTGTATCAATGCTTTTTAGTAAGAGATGGGGTCCACGAACTTCGAAACACTGTTTTCCCTTTGACAGGCTCCCGAGAAGGAGATCGGATAGTTGGAACCTTAATAAATGCCGAGGTGGCTACCGGCCAAATGTTTACCTTTAAAATCCAGCGGGACAGTGATTTAGGTATTGAGTGCGTCATGGTGTTTGCGTTTTTTTCCAATGTGCATTTTTGGGTTCCATATAGTGCGTTCAAATACCACAGGGACATATTTTTTTTAATTACAAAAATATAAAACCAAATTCGCGTGTCCGTTTTTTGCGTTATTCTGCGGCAGCTAATCTGGAGCAGAGTGAAAAGCCGTAGTAAGCCTCCAAAACTTTGTAGAATAAATAGCTAAGGTATAAACCTTTTTTTGTGTGTGTGCGGCTGTAGTCCTTCAATTAAAAAGCTTCAGAAAAGGCATCTTGGAGGCAACAGAAAGTCTGCTGACTTTCTATAAATTGGGCCAATATTCAAAAGATAGTCACCAGAAAAGATAGAGAAAGTCAGATGAAAACCTGTTGACATTTTATATTCTCTGATGACTTATTTCAGCAGCCTTTCGACAGAAAAACAAGACAGTTTCTTGTAAGGGCTCGACTGGAGCCCCATGCGCGCAAGCACGTTCAGCATGCGCGTGAACATGGTTTGGCCAAGCTTGCAACAGACCCTTTCCGAAATTCAATCTGGCCACCTGGACAAAATATCATCACCTAAGTAACCTAAGGTAGTGAGCTCAGCCAGCGCTCGCGGTTGCCGCACTTTCTGTCGAAGGCACGAGAGGGTGCTAATAAAGCATGGACTGTAATAGCGCATGCTTCGCATTGCCTTTGCATACCTTTGCTCCGCTATACTAGCTTTATCGTCGTCGTCGTTGTCGTTGTCATCGTAGTCGATTCGGCATTGCGCTTCATTCGACATAAGCGACAGAAACCACGGGAGAAAGATCTGAATGGGAGGCAGTTCGCTCTGCCAAACCGCCAAGCCAAACCGGCTTGCCGAAGGCCCTTGGAACGCTCAGATCCTCCAGCCCCAGAGCCGTATATATAAAGAGTTTGGTCAATGGGAGGCGCGGGCAGAGCCAGGGCGTGCACCAGACGCAAAAATAGGGCTTGACGATGCTCTCTTGGCCAACCAGAAGCCGAAAATAATCCCCTAGCGGTGGTAGTGATTAACAGTTTTAATAAGCGCGTAAGAGTTAAAGGTAGTAACTCTTCATGGTTGAATATATGGTGCACGTGATGTTTCGATTATGATCATGCAAAATATGTGTTGTATTCGCGTAGGCAGAAAGACTACCGCCGAATACTTCGTATTTATTCTGGTCCGGCCGTTGCGACCGGTCGGCAGATCGAGAGCTTGCGAGTGCGCGCGTTCTGTGAGTGCGCGCGTGCTGTGTGCTGTGGCTGCTGTGTCAGCATCGTCGTCCTCTAGCACAGTGTTCCGACACAGGGTATAACACCTCTCCCCCCTAGAGAGAGTCACCATGTTGCTGAGGCAGCCGTCTTGGGCGTAGTGATCTCGATGATGCAGGCACGATGCGTGAGTCGGGATGTGTAACAGTCTCTGGGCCTGCAGCATTTCGTTCGAAGGTTGTGGGCTCACTATTGATCGCAATAGTCCACTGCGGTGGAAGACCCGGAGCCGGCTTCACACTAATATTCCTCGAAGAGGTCTCGGCCACCGGATATTCTGCTTGTTTCTCATTTCGTTTGCTAATGTGGTCCTCGTGCCGTCGAACTGTAGCTCGCTCGGTAGCGAACAGCCAAGAACGCGATCCAATTCTCTTTGTGACTGTTCCTGTCATCCACTGTGGTGTTCCTGTAAATTTTTTACAAAGACGTCTTGGCCTACCGCGAGGCTCCTCGGAGACAAAGACTGTTGCTCCTTCGTTTCTTCCGTGTTCCCCCTTTGCTCGGTTTCGAGGCGACCCAGGCGAGTGATCGCAGTTGTTAACTCTCAACCGAACATCATTATCGCTGGCGTCTTCCCTGTAGTTACACTTGCGGTGGTGTGCTGCTTGAGGAGAAACCGGGCGATCCTGCATGCCAGCGTTCCTGTTTTATCTTTGGCCAGTGCACGCTTCGTTTCTTGCACCATTCTTTCGGCCTGACCGTTGGTGGCAGGATGGTATGGCGCACTTGTTCTGTGCTTAATTCCGTTTTTCTTAAAGAACTCGGCTGTCTCTTGTGATACGAACGATGTTTTATTATTCGTAACCACCTTCTCCGGCAGTCCAAACGTTGCGAATAAATTTCGGAACTGTTCGATTACTGAACTTGATTGTATGTTCTTCATTTGGCGTACCTCCAGCCACTTGCTGTAGGCGTCCACGACAATTAAGAACATTTTACCTTCCAGAGGACCGGCAAAATCAGCGTGGATGATTTCCCAGGGCTGGGATGCACGATGCCAGTCTGGAACAGGTACTTGAGGTGGGGATCGCTGGTCTTCCAGACAAGTGACGCAGGATCTTGCCTTTCGTTCGATGTCCTTGTCTATGCCCGGCCACCACACGTGGCCGCGTGCAGCGCTCTTCATTGTAACCATGACTCTGTGGCCAGCACGGTGGTGGCCAGCGTGCAACAACTCCAATACTTGAGATCTGCATGCGCTGGGGGCTACTATCCTTGTACCACGAATAAGGCATTGGTTGACTGTTGACAGCTCATTGAAGATGCTCTTGTACGGACGATAGTCTTCGCCCTTCAGCTTTTGCGGTTTTCCTTCTTGAACGGCTCTGTAGACGCGAGTCAGAATATCGTCTTGCTCTGTCAATGCTGCGATGCGTTCTGGTGACAGATTCGAAATCGGAGAACAATGCCAGCATTAGCACATCTCCAGGTATGCACGGTTCGTCTACATTGGCTGGTAATGGTAACCGGCTGAGCGCATCAGCGTTCTGGTGGCATGCTCCTCGCCTGTACACCAGGGTGTAATCATACGCGCTCAACTTGACGCACCATCTTGTCATTCTTGAGGATA